>JAEUWR010000693.1:0-22252 GCA_018524895.1 Podaxis sp. C-F-101400
GAGGAGAAATATGGGATTAAAGGAGTTACAATATCTCCATATAATTCACAAGCTAATGGGACTGTAGAAAGGCCTCACTGGGACGTTCGACAGATGTTATATAAGGCAACAGGGGGAGACGTAAAAAAGTGGTTCTGGGCCCTACACCACATTATGTGGGCAGACCAAATAACAATCAGGAAAGGAACAGGATGCTCGCCCTATTTCATGGTGACAAGGGCACACCCCACACTGCCTTTAGACTTAACAGAAGTGACATGGTTAGTCAAGTACCCAGAACAATTCATGACTACAGAAGAACTCATTGGTCTGCATGCCCAAGCACTGGCTAAGCATGTAAAACATGTGGAAGAAATGAGACAGAGAATAACAGAAGAAAAGCTGAAGTGTACACTAAAGCTGGAAGAAGAGCTGAAAAGGAAGATAAAAGCATATAACTTCCAATTGGGTGATCTAGTGCTGGTTAAGAACTCTGCCATAGAGATGTCAGTGGATCGCAAGATGAAGCTGAGATACCTTGGCCCTGTGGTTGTGATCAGAAGGCTCAAAGGGGGCACATACATATTAGCTGAACTCAATGGCTCAGTATGGCAGAATAAAGTAGCTGCCTTTAGGGTGATACCTTACTTGGCGAGGAAGAAGATACAGCTAGATAAGAAGATAGAAGAAGCAATCGACCTCTCTAGGGAGGGAATGATGAAGTTAGCGGAACAAGACTCCAAGGAGGATATGGACGACTTGGACAAGGAATGACCATAGGATGCCAAAGACATAAAAACTCTATTGGTACCTGAGAGATACAAACTAGAGAAAACTGTCTAAGGCAAGGGAATAAGGACATTACTGGCTTAGGCTAGGCAGAAGAAGCAGTGGCTTTCTCGAGCAGTTGAGACAACAACTCCTACTCATTTGCTAGAAGCTGATAGTGTTGGGTGCTTATTTCAAGCTCCTGAGTGGCCTTGACAACAGCAGCACTGATGGCTAAGAGAGCTTGTTGGAGGGCTGCAGGATTACAACATTTCACATAGTAATGGTGAAGCTCCCAAGCCTGTGCAGCGAGACCTTGAATGGAGGAAGAGAGGTGACCAACTAGCAGGATGTTAACTAAGAAACCGAAATCTTTGGCAGTCAGGATGACCAACCTTCAGTAGCAGTGGCAGCCATGAAATGGACACTCTTGGCTCCCGTTGTGAGCTGTACAGCTCTTTTGTAAGCTTTACTATTGATGTCTATGCCCAGAACTAGAGCATAAGGGAGACCCACCACTTCAGTGTGAGACTTGGCTGTAGCTGTCTCCTGGATGCAAAGAATAAACAAGAGATGATTAGCAACTAAATAATTGGCTAAGACTGGAGAACCCACCACTGCTGAAAGGGAGGTGCTACGGTGTCAAGAGGAAGGGATATTTACCTTAACTATGATGTCTGCAGCAGTCTGGAGGCTGGATGGAGCAGAGGGGGCAGTGGTAGCACTTAAGGTGACTGCAGGGCCACTGACATCATCAACCTGCATCCCATCCTGGTAAGGATAACATTTAGTCAGGAAAGAAGAAAGACACAGGAGGCACAAGACTCACTGCAGGGGGTGAGAGAGAATGCAGGGGTGCCTCCTCCAGATTCAAGTTAACAACCTCGATGTCCTCCTCAGCATCAGACTTCTCCACTGTCTCAGCAGATGTAGGCTGTTTAGCATGGTGACGCTTAGAAAAAGGGATGGGGTCAGACAAAAAAGCAAAAAAAAAAAAAGAAGCCAAGGGTGAACACAGACCTGAGTGATGAGCAGTACCCTTCCCAGTATTAGTAGCAGCTGAGTGCAATCCTGGACAACGAGACAAGCAGGCTGCAGGAGGAGCTGACAAAGGCTCAGGAGGAAGAGGCTTATCCTTTGGGACGGATTTAGCCTTGGGAGGTGCAGTGGCAGACTTGTCACCAGATGTAGAAGAGCCAGCAGGAAGGGCTGGTAAAGGTTCAGAAAGAGAAGGTTTGGCTTTTGGGACAGGTTTAGCCTTGGAAGGAGCAGCAGCAGGCTTGCCTCCAGCTATAGAAGGAACTGCAGGAGTAACAGGGATCTCTACCACAGGAATCTTGCCTTTAATGGCAGCTGCAGAAGCAGCAATGGAAACTTGCTTGTGAGGGCACTTGGCTGACAGACCAGGAGAAGGTGATGGGGTGCTATGTTTCTGATAAGAACCTGTCGTGTGAGTAGGAGCCTTGGCTTTCTCGTTGACATCTTTGTCATTATCAGTTGAAGCAGCACGTTTACAGGACTTGCGAGTCAACTCCTTACAAGGAGGAGTATCAGACTCAGAATCTGATGATGATGATGTGCTGGCCTCATCAGAAGAAGCACCAGTGTCTGAACTAGATGAAGCTAAAGAGAAGACAGGTAAAAAGAGAAACAAGAAAAGTGATGTAGAAGGAGATGAACTGGATTCTTCGGACTCCTCTTCACTACTCTCCATCCTCCTCTTCTTCTTCCTGTCCCTCCTCTTGGACCTTCCTTTGTCAGAATGTGATGACGAGACTTCAAGGGAGACTTGCTGGTCTTACAACTAC
Source organism: Podaxis sp. C-F-101400 (assembly GCA_018524895.1). Classification (NCBI taxonomy): domain Eukaryota; kingdom Fungi; phylum Basidiomycota; class Agaricomycetes; order Agaricales; family Agaricaceae; genus Podaxis; species Podaxis sp. C-F-101400. The sequence continues at coordinate 2,556 of JAEUWR010000693.1, forward strand.
ACAATGAGGAGTGCTTGAGGCTGGATTTACCACTGGCCATAGTGGAGAGAGATGTCACAACTGCTCGCATGTGTCTGGGCTTACTTTCCCGTGCTTATCCAATGTCCGAAAATCTGATATCCGATGTTCCGATTTCACACAACTCCGATCCACTTGTTCCATTGATGGATTTCCATCTGCCCTGTTATCTGAACAGGCGGATGTGCACACTCGGTCACTCACAACCACTGCAATGAGTGTTGTTCATTCGCTTTTCCTTTATCATCTCAGATCCTTTACCCTTGCCTCAGTCCATTTGTTCCTTGCTTCCATTCTACATTTTATTACATTCTGAACAGCCTCCTTTCCATTCTGCCTCCATACCTGTACCTTCTGCATGCTTCTAGTTTCTGCTTTACCTCCAAAATGTTTTACCCATTTGTACTCACTTTTGTTCTCTGGTTATTTTCCTGTTCCCTGTTTCCAGTTCTTGATGTGTATTTAAGCATAGTAGTTTCCTGTATCTGTTTCCAGAGTCTGAATATTGACTTCGTTATCCTCTTCCTCCTCTGTTCTGCTCATCAGACTTCTGGGTCATCTTCTGACCACTCCTGCTGCTCGTCTGCACTCTGTCTCTCGTTCCCTCTGCCTCCGGGTTCCGTCTCTGTCCAAATTGGACCAATGCGATACTGGAAGGGCACAGCACATAAGCTGAGGCTGAGGTCTGCTCCCTGATGCCCTAGGTGCCCATCTGGAACGTAACAGTATATTCAGACTCTGACTTCTGGTATTGCCATTTTTCTATGACTACCAGAACTATTACTCACTCCACTGCTTGTTTACAGAACATCACTATCCCCACTCATCTGCTTCCTTCGGGCACTCGTCACTGCTCCTCCACTGCTGCTTTTGGCCCCTCCACTCCCTGATTCCCTGCATCCCATTCCAACTCTCGAACCCTTAGCACTACAACCAAAGAGCCACTCATGGACCAAGAGCCCAACAACTGGGAACTCACCAAATGCCAGTCCAAGGATGTCACAGAGTCCCAACCAGACAATAGAGAATCCCACGCCCCCGATGACACTCAAGATGAGCTTGAGTACTACGACCTGCCTGACGACCTGAATCCGGCTGACAATGCTGAAGGTTGGGATGATGGTCAGGGTGGTGGTGGTCCTCCAGGCGATGACCCCAGTGATGGTGATGGTCCAAGCGACAACAATGGTGATAGTGAACCTGAAGCCTGTGGCACTCAGGAACCTCCCGAGGACAATGGTATGCATTTTATGAGAGTCATGGAGAGACTTGCCTGTGGTATCAAATCCAGTGTATGCAACCAATCCATTCCTCCTCCTCCCATCACGCGTCCCGAGAAGATCCAGGCAAAGGAACCCGACACCTTTGATGGATCTAAGCCACACAAGCTTCCAGATTTCCTTTTCCAGTGTCACATCTATTTTAGGATGAACCCGCAACTTTTCCAAATGGAGACTGCAAAAGTTAATTTCACTATTTCTTATCTTTCTGGGTCGGCGCACCAATGGTTCCAGACCATCTTGGACTCAGAGCCAGATTGGGATCAGATCCCATGGTACACTGACTGGAAACTCCTCTCTGACGAACTCAATCTCTATTTTGGCACCATTGACCCCATCACTGAAGCTGCCAAGGAACTCAAAAACCTCACCATGGCTAACAGGTCACATATCTCCAAGTATAACATCGAGTTTGCTCATCTTGCTGGTCTCCTCAAGTGGCCTGACTCTGTTCTCTGCCATTGCTACTACTGTGGTCTTCTGGACCGAATCCAAGATGCCCTTGTCTCGCTTCCAAATGGCAAACCCACCTCCTATGCTGACATGCATGCTGCTGCGATGTGCATTGACAATCACTACTGGGAACACCAATGTGAGAAGAGCTGGGCTGGTAACCGGTCTGCAGCACTCCACAACAAACAGGAGTCTCCACAACATTCCTCTGACAAGGGCAAGGGCAAGAACCTGCCTCCGACTGCCAAATCTGGCAACAGCAATAACTCCACAAATGCACCCCAGCAGTCTGGTAAAGGGTACCATTCTGCCAAGCCCACTCCACCCACCAATCAGCCTTCGTCTTCATCCTCGTCTTCATTTCTGCCCAAGTCACTCTCCAACAAGCTCGGAAAGGATGGTAAGTTGACCCCCCAGGAATGCCAGTGTCACATCGACAACAAATTATGTCTCTTTTGTGGCGAACTGGGTCATCGGGTCGACAACTGTCCACAGAAATCCACTAACAAGGCTAAGGCTCGCAAGGCCACTGTGGATGCCCCTCCCACTTTGGGTCCCCCTTCGGAGGGCTCAAAAAAATAGAGGGTGGTCCTCAGGACTCTGCACAGACTGGGGGCCACATTGATCTCCTCTGTGCACCAGGGAGTTTCCGCCTCAACGCATCCGCTCTTTCCGACCCTAATGCTTTGTACCTCAAGTTTACTTCTTCCATATTTCCTTCTGCTTCTTCCGACTCTCCTTTCTTCATCACTGCACTTGTTGACAGTGGTTCTACTCACTGTTTCATTGACTCCAGCTTAGTGTGCAAATTCAACATTCCGACTTCATCTATTGCTCCAGTGGAACTTTGCTTGTTTGATGGCTCCTCAAATTCCTTTATCACTCAGTCTGCTTCACTCCCTGTAACCTTTGATACTGGTGAATGTATGAACCTTGACCTGTATGTCACCCAGCTTGATTCTGCTTGTTCAGTGGTTCTAGGACACAACTGGCTCACCTGCCACAATCCATTGATTGATTGGGTCTCGGGCCATATCACTTTCTGTGCCCCTAGCAATGCAAATCTCGCACCTTCCATTTCTGTACATGTGTCCTCCATTTCCATGGAGTCACTTACCACTGTTCTGGATCTGGTTTCATCTCCGACTCCATTCTCCGACTCCACTCCCTTCTCTCCTGCAAAGCCTGACATCCATCTCATCAATGCTGCAGCATTCATGTGTGCTTTGCATCTTCTGGGTTCATACCGCTTCACCCTTAATCTCCACTCCACTGCTGTTTCTGCTTCTGCTGCCTCCACTGAAGAGCCTACTGATTTTTCCAAAGTTCCCGCTGAGTATCACAAATTTGCCAACATTTTCAGCAAAGCCCGCGCTGACTCCCTTCCTCCACACCGTCCTTTTGACCTCAAGATTAATCTAGAGGAGGGTGTTTCTCCCCCAGTCGGAACGATTTATTCGTTATCACAGGTCGAGCTGGAAGTGCTCCGAGAGTTTATTGATGAACATTTGTCAATAGGCTTTATCCATCCCTCCACCTCTCCACATGGCGCCCCTGTTCTTTTTGTCAAGAAGAAAGATGGATCCCTCTGACTTTGTGTCAATTTCCGAGGCCTCAACCATATCACCAAGAAGGATCATTACCCACTTCCTCTCATTTCTGATCTCCTTGACTCACCCTGCAAGGCCCACATTTATACGAAGATTGATCTCCATCATGCTTATCATTTGGTCCAGATCGCTGAAGGTGATGAATGGAAGACCGCATTCCGAACCCACTATGGCTTGTTTGAATGGCTTGTCATGCCTTTCAGTCTTACCAATGCTCCTGCTGCTTTCCAACGATTCATGAATGATATCTTCAAGGATTTGCTTGATGTGTGTGTTACTGTCTATTTGGATGACATCCTGATCTATTCTGACAACCTGTCCAAGCACTGCAAGCATGTCCAGGAGGTCCTCAAACATCTTTGTGAAAATGGTCTTTATGCACACGCAGATAAATGCGAGTTTGACTCCGATACTGTTGAATACCTTGGTTACATTCTATCTCCCGAAGGTCTCAAGATGTCCAAGGACAAGGTCAAGATCATCCAGGAGTGGCCCAAGCCAAAGAAGGTTAAAGATATTCAGTCTTTCCTTGGGTTTGCAAATTTCTACCACCATTTCATCCATGCATACTCTGACATCGTTGTTCCGCTTACCTGCCTCACCCAGAAAGGTACTACATGGAATTTCGGTGATGAAGCCTGCAAATCATTCAGCACCCTCAAGGAAGCCTTCACCACCACTCCAGTTCTCACTCATTGGATCCCCAACTCCCAAATCATCGTCAAGACTGACACTTCTGACTATGCCCTAGCCGCAATTCTCTCCATCATCGCTCCAGATGGTGATATACATCCCATAGTGTTCCACTCCCACACATTTTCCACTTCTGAGCTCAATTATGACACCCATGACAAGGAACTCTTGGCAATCTTCAAAGCCTTCCGCATTTGGCGACATTACCTCAAAGGCTCCACTCTTCCGATAGATGTCATCACAGATCACAAGAACCTCGAGTATTTTTGTACCACAAAGGTTTTGACCCAATGGCAAGCCTGCTGGTCTGAATATCTTTCCCAATTCAACCTTGTCATCCACTTCTGCCCTGGTCGCCTCAGAACAAAACTGGACGCTTTGACTAGATGATGGGACATCTACCCTAAAGGGGGGAATAGCGACTACTCAGTGGTCAATCCACACAACTTCTGGCCCGTATTCACTCAAGAACAGCTTGCTGCCTCCGTCTGCACTACCTACCTCTACACTCTGACCCTGCGTGCTGCTGTAGTCATGGATACATTTAAACTCCATTCCAACATCCTCACCGCTCTTTCTAACGACCCAATTGCAGCTGAGCACCTTGCTAACCCTGAAGGACATTGGTCTGTAGATTCCGATGGCTTCTTATGACTTGATGACAGGATCTATGTACCTGACTCTGACAACCTCCGCCTCTGCATCTTGCAGTACCACCACGACCACGCTCTAGCTGGTCATTTCGGCCAGAACAAAACCCTAGGACTGATCTGACGCGATTATATGTGGCCTGGTATCCGAGACTTTGTCAAGGAGTTCTGCAAGAGTTGCGTAACATGCATGCAATCCAAACCTCAACATCATCGGCTGTATGGGAACCTCAAGCAGCTTCCAATCCCCAAACGCCCTTGGGACTCAATTTCCATGGACTTTATCGAGAAACTTCCCTCTTCCTCCAGTTACAACACTATCCTCGTAATTGTTGACTGCCTCATGAAGCAAGCAATCTTTGTTCTGACACATGATACCATTACTTCCACTGAGCTCACCTGATTATTTGTCCTACATGTATTTTCCAAGCATGATGTTCCTTCGCATGTTACCTCCAACTGTGGTTCCAAGTTCATATCACACTTCTTCCGTTCCCTTGGTCAAGCTCTCAACATGAAGCTTCACTATACTTCCAGATACCATCCCGAAGGTGATGGACAGACAGAACGAACTAACCAGACCTTGGAACAGTACCTCCACATTTATTGCAACTACCAACAGGACAACTGGGCCGAACTCCTTCTGATTGCTGAGTTTGCATTCAACAATGCCCTGAGTGCAACTACGGGTATCTCTCCCTTCTTCGCGAACAAAGGTTACCATCTGAACATCACTGTTCACCCTGAATGTGATCTTGCTTCTGCCTGCACCTGACAATTCGCTGTGGACCTTGATAAGCTTCACACTACTCTGAAATCTGAGATTGCTCATGCCCAGCACAGATACCAAGTTTCTGCTGACTCCCGTTGCCTTCCAGCTCCCAATTTCAAGGTTGGAGACAAGGTATTCATCAAAGCGCAATTCTTCCGTACTACAAGGCCTTCGAAGAAGCTTTCCAAGAAGTACCTAGGTCCCTATGAGATTATCTCCCAGGCTGGCTCACACTTGTTCACAATCTGACTACCCAATTCCATGTGCACTGTCCATCCCGTCTTCCATGTCTCTATGCTCGAGCCCACCACTCCGAACCCGATTCTGAATCATACTGAACCTGCTCCTGCACCTGTTATTATTGACGGCAAACCCAAATACGAAATTGCTCGGATCGTTGACTTGAAAATTGATCATTGCAGGGCATGCAAGTTATTGTACAAGGTTATCTGGTTAGGTTATGAGGATACCAACAAGGAATCCTCCTGGCTTCCTGCTACAGAGCTAGAGCATGCTGCTGAACTTGTAGCTGACTTCCATGCTGCTTATCCCACAAAGCCTGGTCCTCTCTCCACTCTCACACTTTCGCACTAAGTTTCCATTTCTATTGTTGTTTCAACTAATATTCTTTTCCTTATTAGTTTCCAATTTTCGTTTTCATTTTCATTTTCTTATTTTCACACTTCCCGGGACCAAGACAAAATGTTTATTCATATTCACAAACATTCCGACAACAATGCAGTACTACATTCCAAGAAAATGAACAAACTCCGCATGAGGGCACTAGGAGGTGAGGGGACTCATGGGCCCTTTCAGACCCACCTCAATGAACCTCCTCTGTGTCCCTCCAGATCCTCCTGACAACACACCAGCTCGAGATCCTGCATCATCTCCATGTTCCTCTCCATTGTCACCTGCATTGCTTCCGTTGCCTCTGTGTTCCGATCCATCACCTCCACTGTCCGATCCATCGAGCATGTGATAGTCTGCTGCAGTGATTGATTTGACTCGATGCCCTGCTCCAGAGTGGTCTGCAGACAGTTGATTGCCTGCTGATTCTGGTTGTGCAACTCCTGCATCATCACCAGCTTGTCAGAGAACCACTCGATTGTAGAACTGAGGTATTTCATCTCCCATGCACATTGGCAGGATTGCAGAGATGAGGGGGACTATCAGATTTCATCAGCTTTGATTATTCCCTGTACTGGATGCACTTACCAGAGACAGCTCCTGCCTGGCTTCAGCCTCCTCACACTGAGGACTCTTAATTGGTATCAGAGCTGGCTGAGAGAATGACAATGGGGTCCAAGCGACTGCTGAAGAGCTCGATGGAGTCCACACCATCGTAGATGCAGGTGGTGAGAAGGCTGGAGTTGTTAACCCAACCGGATTTCTGAAACCACTCCTCCCAGAGCTCGACACTGCACCTGATGTTACTCCTGAAGCCACTGACGATCCTCCAGTCTTCTTCCTAGGCGCAGGCAGCACCGTTGACCTCGTACCCCCAGATAGATCACACCCGACATGTCCCCACTTGCACTTGTTACAGGCCATCCCTGGATACCTGCGACACACCAGTCCCTTCTCCAAACACCTCTTACACGGCACTGGCAGGATACCTCCCTCGCCCACTCCTGAGCTTGAACCACCCGATCACGAAGGCATGGGTGGAACCATGACATGTGACATTGTAGGACCCGATGGAACTACTCGTTGCAAACTTCGTAATGCCTGCTGACCAATTTGCACACTCAGAGCTGGAGTATCTGGCCCTTCATCATCATCTTCTTCCTCCAGACTCTCCACTCGTTTACTCTTTGACTTCTTCTTCATCTTTTCCCGCACAGCCACTTGACTACCTTCTGACTCTCAACGATGCTTGCTCACATCTCCGCTTTCACTCACATTGACTTCCATAGCTGCTGAGGACTCGTCTGGGAACCTGAGCATCGCACGTTGCTCTGGGGTGAGCTTGCTGAGGTCAACAGTGACTTGGCTGGGCTGGGAAGGCATGAGGGTATGAAGGGAAGGCTGGAACAAAAATTTTTTCGATGAGTTCTGACCTGGATACACGTTTTGATGACTCCTGATCACTTAGGCTTCGTTTCCGAGTCAGCCACCTCAAGGCCTCGAGGGCTCAGCCTTAAGGGGGGAATACTGTCACAACTGCTCGTGCATGTCTGGGCTTACTTTCCCATGCTTATCTGATGTCTGAAAATCCAATATCTGATGTTCCAATTTCGCACGACTCCAATGCACTCATTCTGTTGATGGATTTCCATCCGCCCTGTTATCCGAACAGGTGGGTGTGCGCACTCAGTCACTCATGACCACTGCAACAAGTGTTGTTCATTCGCTTTTCCTTTATCATCTCGGGTCCTTTACCCTTGCCTCGGTCCATTTGTTCCTTGCTTCTGTTCTATGTTTTATTACATTCCAAACAGCCTCCTTTCCATTCTGCCTCCATACCTGTACCTTCCACATGCTTCTAGTTTCTGCTTTACCTCCAAAATGTTTTACCTGTTTGTACTCGCTTTTGTTCTCCAGTTATTTTCCTGTTCCCCGTTTCCAGTTCTCGATGCGTATTTAAGCGTAGTAGTTTCCTGTATCTGTTTCCTCAGTCTGAATATCGACTTCGTTATCCTCTTCCTCCTCTGTTCTGCTCGTCAGACTTCTGGGTCATCTTCCAACCACTCCTGCTGCTCGTCTGCACTCTGTCTCTCGTTCCCTCTGCCTCTGGGTTCCATCTCTGTCCAAATTGGACCAATGTGATACCGGAAGGGCACAGCACATAAGCTGAGGCTGAGGTCCGCTCCCTGACACCCTAGGCCCCTGTCTGGAACATAACAGGAGGGGAGAAAGAGAAGAAATGTACTAAAGTCCTTCTAGTGAACATCTGGCACACCGTTGATGGCGAGTCACTCTCTCCTAGTAAGACAGTGGGTGGTGTGCTCCTCCTGCATGATTGGGCCTTGGATCTGGTCAGCAAATGAGAAGGCTGTTGGGTTGCAGTCAAGGAAATTTAGAAGCCAGTAGAAGCCATCATGGGCTCCAACTGGGTAGTGGTAGAGGGGACAGTTGTTGAGGATGTGGTCCTGAGTTTCAAGCACTTCTCCACAGGGGCAGGAAGTGATGTAGCACCCTGGGAAGAAGCACTGTCAAAAAGCACCTATGGGTGTGTGATTGGTAATGCATTGAGTGAAGTGCACACATAGTTGGGTGTTCTTGCTGAGTGGAGAATTGAGCCAAGTTCTGCCATTGGTGTACTTGGGCATGAGAGGTTGTTTGGCAGGGTTGACAAGATGTAGCCATGAATGGCTGCTGTGGTCTGGTTTGTCCATGAGTGAATGCCATAGAGAGAGGCATTTGTGGGTGTAGTGGTTGTGGACAAAACCAATGGATGTGCAGTAGGGCTGGCATCTGTTGTTATGAACACAGAGTGATTTGGTGAGTTGGTGTGCTTGAAAATGGACCAACCATTTTGCAGCAGAAGGAACTGACTAGAAGTGTATGTGGTTGGAGGGGGAGGAGGAGAGCCATTGATGTAGGATAGGAGTGACTGCAATGGCATCTTGATGAGCACTGTGAGGATTATATGTGAATAATTTTTTAGCAGAAGAAATGGAGTCTGTAAACACTACAATAGAAGACCAAGATTGACAAGGGAATCAAGAAGGCAGAGCAACACCCCATTCATGAGCACCATTGTTGACACAATCAAAACAACAACAATGGACCACCAGAGACCCCTCAACTACATCCATGCCATCTATCTCCCTCATTGACTGCACTATCAAATACTGCCCAAGCCATGGCACATCTACATGCACCCAGGCAACCAGGAGAAATGGATCAAGCATACAATGAGCACCTCAGTGCACAACAACAACATGCACAAGGGTATGGCCTCAGAGCCACACACTTCACCATCAAAGGGTCCACCATCATGGACAGTGAGATGATCCCAGGGAACAATACCTTCATGAACCATTTGCAATGCCATGCCCCAACCACTGGGACATCACAAAACCAACTGCCATCTTCTCTGTTGATGCAATCTGACCCCCAGGGCCAGACTACTACCATTAACTCACAATGGTCACCTCAACTGCCTCCAATTCCTTCACCCAAAGGGAAAGGACCAATGGGCATACCATTGCCAAGAGCCACAGCACAGGGTAGTAACTACCCTGCAATGAATCCTGAAACCATGAATTTGCCATTGGCCAAACCCATGGCTGGTGGAAAATCTCCAGTGGCTTTAACATCAAATGTTAAAGCTGAACAACCTTCCACCACTAGTGTTCCCATGAATGCTGGCTTGTTCCAAGCCTTGAGCACACTATTCATATTGCCTATAGCTAAATGAACCCCTCATGCTGATAAATGGAGCAACTGGGTCACTCTACAACAAATGTGAAATGAAGACATCTGTACTCACAGGTCATCTCTGATAGACAACCAATACATTAGGTTCAATGGACATATACCTGTTGAAGCTACCATGTTGGAACACAAGGAGCAAAAAGCAGCTACTTGTGTATTCCTTGGAGGACCCCTCAAGACATCTCAAACATCTAATTCCTGTAAAACAGTCAGGATGGCCTCCCCACAACAACCTTCACAACCACTTCTGCAGGGACAAAATTTGCCCCTGTTATACAACCTACACCTACACCCCCTCCAAAATCTTCCTCCAGTGCAAGAGGAAGAAGGAGAGGAAGAAGTCAATACAAAGGAGGAGCAGGAGGTGTATACCACCTCATAACTCCCCACTCTGAATCAAGGGACTCATCAATACTCTCTAGTCAGAGAGGTGTGTGACAAGTCAGTAACTCCAGGGATTGTACAATCTGTCCAGAGTTACAACAATCTCATGTATGATCATTTACACCAAACAATCAACCAATACCTTGTGCAACCAATTGAATACCCCAAAGGTTATAAACCTTTGTTAAACAAGCTCCCTACAGAAAGGAGCTTGGAACTGTATGGTGGAAGTCACTGATTCAGAGACTTGTTGTCATTCATGACAAGTCTCTGTGCTGACTTCACCATGAAGGGACTAGGGGGACAGAGCCCCACTATGGATCAACTACAGATCCTAACTCTCCAATATTACCTTGTTGGAGAGGCAAAGGAGATGTTTGTTTGCCATGTACTTAGTATAGATCATAGCAAATATGATTGGACATTCAAGAGCATCATCACAGCACTCTATGACAGATTTATCAGACTGACATTGATGCATGAGGCTTGTGAGAGCCTCAAAGGAGTCAGGTATAATCCCAAAGAAGGGATTCAACATTACTATGATGCCATCTTGGGATACTCACAAGATATGGCTATCCATCCCAACAATTACTCTCTTATTGAGACCTTCCTAGAAGGTCTCCCACAAACCATGAGACACTTCCTCATGTTTGACAGAGGATTGTCTCCTGAGATGAACCAACTTGAGGACTTCATGGCACATGCAGCCAATTACAAGAATCAGATGCAAAGCAGTGCCTTCTTTGAGAAGGTACTGAAACCTTTTCAATCACACAAACCATCTGCAGGCTTCTCCAGGAAACCTGCCAAAGCTGGACTGAGGACAAGGACCACATGGGTTCCTCACCACATATCCACAGGGCAGGATCACATCCCTGCTCACAAGCTAAGGTGATCCTCAAATGCCTTCCCACCAAAGTGACTGTCAAGACCTCTGCCTTGACAAAGCAAACCCAGGACCCAGTTTAAACCTCAGGTACAAAACAAAACACCTGTGAAGCTGATCCAAGGAAACAAGGCTATGGAAAAAGGGCCTTGTTACAAATGTGGAAAGCACAGCCACTGGACACATGACTGCCCAGAGAAAGGGAAGCAATGCAGCTATGTATGAGCTGCACATACAGTCATTCCAGTGAACAATGAAGAAGTCCTTCAACAAGAGGCTGAAGAAATCAAACAAAACTTGACCTCAGATGATAACACTGAGGTCCAAGAAGAACTGGAATCTAGTTTGTCAAATGGAGATGAACTAGTACAAGTTGAAGTCATTGAATCAGACTATGTATCTGATGTTGATGATGAATACAATTTTGCTGCCATGATTGGTGACACAGAAGACTTCAACAATAGAGATTGTGATGACTTCAATGTCATCAATGCTCCCACTGTCAAACCCAGTGAGAAACCAGAGCATGAAATGAGGGTATGTTGCATTACCCTCCATAAAGAGAAGGATAAAATCCTTCAACCCCAAGCCTCCCTCAGCAAGAAACAATGCCTTGCAACTCTTGTCAGCATCAATGGTATTGGCACTTGGGCACTGTGGGACTCCAGTAGTATGGCTACCAGCATCACCCCCACATTCACACAAGTGGCTGGCATCAGGGTCAATGAACTATTAGACCCTCACACACTGCAGCTGGGGACAGTGGGCAGCTGATCCACTGTCAAATACAGAGTGACAGTAGATGTTGCCATTAGAAACATATGTACTCATACATATGTAGATGTAGTGAACTTCAATTGCTACAACATGATAATCAGTATGCTGTTCATGCATACTAACAATATCATACTTGACTTCATTAAGAATGAAGTCAGGATCAGAAATGAGACCATAGTGGTAGCAAACTTCACCAGTGAATCAGATACTTGCCTGTGCTGCCACTGTGCAACCAACAAAAACAAGTCAAGTTGACTTGTGGAGGATGTTTGACAAGATAATATCCATTGAACATCCATAGAAGAAGTTCAAGATGATGAACAAAGTTCCTGAGGGGAAACATTACCCCATGATAGCCATCATCTCCTAGAAAAAGTTGAGAGTTCCATGAACTCTCAAAGGGGGGACATAGGTCAAGAAGAACACAAGATCCCCTCCAAGAGACACAAACTGAAGGAGAAAATACATCCTTCATTAAACCAAGAGGGACAAAGTGCCCCTCATAGACCACAAAACATGAGACACAAATCTTGTTTAATAGATAGACCCACTCAGAACCCAATATTTGAGTGGTACTACAACCCTCACATGCCCATGGAATGGAATGCCATGGTCTGCAGTATATGGGAAATGCATCATCCTGGGGACAAACTATCAACATCAACTGGATTTACACAACCCAGCCTCAATGATGTAGTCAAAACCCAGGAGTTCACCAGGGCATATTACCCTGACAAGATGATATGAGATCAACTCTGCAGTATGATCATCACTCACCTTCCAGTGGAATACAATTCAGAAACATGGATACAAAACACTTGTATCAATGCTGAAAAGAGGAATTGCCACCCTGAGTGACAAGGTTGGCATTCCAAGAAGGACATACCAACTCTGCACCAGAAGTTGGTTCACCAAATTCAAGGACATCATGCATGGTCCTCCTGATGAATTACCCCCATTTCATGAAGTAAATCATGAAATAAACCTCATTGACAAGAATAAGTACAACTACTTCACTCCTTGATGCCCCCAGTCATTGTGCAGGGAGTTTCATCAGAAACTCAACTGCTATGTGAATGCAAAATGGTGGGAGCCACAACATGTCTCCCAAGCAGCACTGTTATTGTGCATCCCAAAGAAAGATGGTTGACTATGAACTGTCATAGATGTGCAACAATGGAATGAAAACACTGTCAAGGATGCTATGCCCTTGCCAGACCAAGACATCATCTGAGAAGATGTCACTTGAGCATGATATTGATCCAAGATTGATCTCACTGATGCCTATGAGCAAGTTTGAGTATGTCTGGAAGATATAGACAAGATGGGATTTGCCACAATCACTGGCACATACATCAGCAACATAATGCAGCAAGGGGATTGCAATGCCCCTGCAACCTTTCAGCAGTTAATGACCACTATCTTTTGTGATATCATAGGCATATGTGTACACATATACCTGGATGATATCTTTATATTCTCCAATTCAATAGATGAGCATGAAGATCATCTATGACTTGTGTTCAGGCAACTACATGAACACAAATTATACATCAAACAATCCAAATGCAATCTGTATGCAGATCATGTTAACTGCCTTGGTCATATCATTGATGACCAAGGGATACACCCAGACAAAGACAAATTGACCCACATCTGGGAATGGTGCACTCCCAGAAACTATACCAACATCCAATGATTCATTGGACTTGTCAACTACCTGGCAAACTTTTTGCCAGATGTATCTGTGTACACAGGGCCACTGCTTGCAATCACTCAGAACAGGACCCCATTCCATTGGAGACCCCTTCACCAACAATGTTTTGACATGGTAAAGAGGATCTGCAACAAGACTCCCATTGTCAAACCAATAGACCCCAGGACTGGGGAACCTATATGGATCATCTGCAAGGCCTCTAAGACAGGCATCAGAGCTATGTATGGACAAGGACCCACCTGGGCAGACTGCTGCCCAGCAGGGTTCATGTCCAAGAAGTTCACCTCAGCACAGCAGAACTATGCTGTGCATGAACTCAAGACACTAGCAATTTTAGAAGCACTAATGAAGTGGGAGGATAAACTTGTCAGCTACAGAATCCATGTTATCACAGATCACAAGGTGCTGGAGTTCTTCAAACCTCAAGCACAATTGTCTAGCTGACAATGACAATGGATGGACTATCTACTGCATTTTAACTTTGACATTACATATGTCAAAGGAGAACAAAATAAAGTAGCAGACTGCTTGTCTCACTACTTTGAAAGTGATACTCCAGGAGAGGAACACTCCCCTGGAGAATATATCCAAGTTGATCACAGAATCAATCCTCACTGTCAGGACCTACCCCTACAATGAGCTGAGGAGATTGAGCATCTCCTCAACAGAGTCAAGGCAATAGTTGAGCAACCATTGCATCAAAGCACCCACCTGTGCAAATGGCAGGGAGAATGAGAGATTGAAGCTCATGAGCTTCAAGAAGCAGCCCAGAGACAGGTTGCTCAACAGGAGCCATGAGAACAACTCACCAAGTCTCCAACACTGGGAGATGTGTTAATGGGTAATGTCACCACTAAAGCTCCAATGGAGCTCCCTGTTATGTTCTGGATGGGGGCCTAGGGCGTCAGGGAGCAGACCTCAGCCTCAGCTTATGTGCTGTGCCCTTCCGGTATTGCATTGGTCCAATTTGGACAGGGACAGAACCCAGAGGCAGAGGGAATGAGAGACAGAGTGCAGACAAGCAGCAGGAGTGGTCAGAAGATGACCCAGAAGTCTGACAAGCAGAACAGAGGAGGAAGAGGATAACGAAGTCGATATTCAGACTCTGGAAACAGATACAGGAAACTACTACACTTAAATACGTGTCGAGAACCAGAAATGGGGAACAGGAAAATAACCAGAGAACAAAAGTGAGTACAAACAGGTAAAACATTTTGGAGGTAAAGCAGAAACTAGAAGTGTGCAGAAGGTACAGGTATGGAGGCGGAATGGAAAGGAGGCTGTTCAGAATGTAATAAAACGTAGAATGGAAGCAAGGAACAAATGGACTGAGGCAAGGGTAAAGGATCCAAGACAATAAAGGAAAAGTGAATGAACAACACTCGTTGCAGTGGTTGTGAGTGACCGAGTGTGTGCACCCGCCTGTTCAGATAACAGGGCAGACAGAAATCCATCAACGGAATGAGTGGATTGGAGTCATGCAAAATTGGAACATCGGATATCAGATTTTCAGACATCGGATAAGCATGGGAAAGTAAGCCCGGACACACACGAGTGGTTGTGACAGTATTCCCCCCTTAAGGCCAAGCCCTCGAGGCCTTGACGTGGCTGACTTGGAAATGAAGCCTAAGTGATCAGGAGTCATCAAGACATGTATCCGGGTCAGAACTCATCAAAAAAATTTTTGTTCCAGCCTTCCCTTCGTACCCTCATGCCTTCCCAGCCCAGCCAAGTCACTGTCAACCTCAGCAAGCTCACCCTGGAGCAACGTGTGATGCTCAGGTTCCCAGACGAGTCCTTGGCAGCTATGGAAGTCGATGCGAGTGAAAGCAGAGATGCAAGCAAGTGTCATCAAGAGTCGGAAGGTAGTCAAGCAGCTGTGCAGGAAAAGACAAAGAAGAAGTCGAAGAGTAAACAAGCAGAGAGTCCGGAGGAAGAAGATGATGATGAAGGGCCAGATACTCCAGCTCCGAGTGTGCAAATCGGTCAGTGGGTGTTACGAAGTTCACAACGAGTAGTTCTGTCAGGTCCTACAATGTCACATGTCATGGTTCTGCCCATGCCTTCACAATCGGGTGGTTCAAGCTCAGGAGTGGGCAAGGGAGGTATCCTGCCAGTGCTGTGTAAGAGGTGTTTGGAGAAGGGACTGGTGTGTCGCAGGTATCTGGGGACAGCCTGTAACAAGTGCAAGCGGGGACATGTCAGGTGCGATCTATCTGGGGGTATGAGGTCAACAGTGCCGCCTGCACCTAGGAAGAAGACTGGGGGATTGTCAGTGGCTTCAGGAGTGACATCAGGTGTGGTGTCAAGCTCTAGGAGGAGTGGTTTTGGAAATCCAGTCAGGTTAACAACTCCAGCCTTCTCGCCACCTGCATCTATGATGGCGCGGACTCTGTCAAGCTCTTCAGCAGTTGCTTGGACCCTGTCATTGTTCTCTCAGCCAGCTCCAATACCAATTAAGAGTCCTCAGCATGAGGAGGCTGAAGCTGGGTGGGAGCTGTCTCTGGTAAGTGCATCCGGTACAGGGAATAATCAAAGCTGACGAAATCTGATAGTCCCCCTCGTCTCTGCAATCCCACCAACATGCGTGGGAGATGAAATACCTCAGTTCTACGATTGAGCAGTTCTCCGACGAGCTGGCAATGATGCAGGAGTCACACAACCAGAATCGGCAGGCAATCAACTGTCTGCAGACCACTCTGGAGTGGGGCATCGAGTTGAATCAATCACTGCAGTGGACTATCACGCACTCGATGGATCAGACAGTGGAGGTGATGGATTGGAACACGGAGGTGATGGAAGTGATGCAGGTGACGATGGAGAGGAACATGGAGATGATGTGGGATCTCGAGCTGGTGCATCATCAGGAGGATCCAGAGGGATGCAGAGGAGGTTCGTCGAGGCAGGTCTGAAAGGGCCCATGAGTCCCCTTGCCTCCTAGTGCCCTCATGCAGAGTTTGTTTGTTTTCTTGGAATGTAGTACTGCATTGTTATTGGAATGTTTGCGAATATGAATGAACATTTTGTCTTGGTCCTGGGAAGTGTGAAAATAAGAAAATGAAAATGAAAACAAAAATCAGAAACTAATAAGGAAAAGAATATTAGTTGAAACAACAATAGAAATGGAAACTTAGTGTGAAAGTGTGAGAGCAGAGAGAGGACCAGGCTTTGTGGGATAAGCAGCATGGAAGTTGGCTACAAGTTCAGCGGCGTGCTCTAGCTCCATAGCGGGAAGCCAGGAGGATTCCTCATTGGTATCCTCATAACCTAACCAGATAACCTTGTACAATAACTTGCATGCCCTGTGACAATCGATTTTCAAGTCAACGATCTGAGCAATTTCATATTTGGGTTCGCCATCAATAATAATGGGTGCAGGAGCAGGTTCAGTACAATTCGGAATTGGGTTCGGAGTGGCGGGCTCGAGCATAGAGACATGGAAGATGGGATGGACAGTGTGCATGGAATCGGGTAGTTGGATTGTGAACAAGTGCGAGCCGGCCTGGGAGATGATCTCATAGGGACCTAGGTACTTCTTGGAAAGCTTCTTCGAAGGCCTCGTAGTACGGAAGAATTGTGCTTTGATGAATACCTTGTCTCTGACCTTGAAATTGGGAGCTGGAAGGCGACAGGAGTCGGCGGAAACTTGGTATCTGCACTGGGCATGAGCAATCTCAGATTTCAGAGTAGTGTGAAGCTCATCAAGGTCCACAGCGAATTGTCAGGTGTGGGTGGAAGCAAGATCACGTTCGGGGTGAACAGTGATATTTGGATGGTAACCTTTGTTCGTGAAGAAGGGAGAGATACCCGTAGTTGCACTCGGGGCATTGTTGAACACAAACTCAGCAATCAGAAGGAGTTCAGCCCAGTTGTCCTGTTGGTAGTTGCAATAAATGCGGAGGTACTGTTCCAAGGTCTGGTTAGTTCGTTCTGTCTGTCTGTCACCTTTGGGATGGTATCCAGAAGTATAGTGAAGCTTCATGTTGAGAGCTTGACCAAGGGAATGGAAGAAGTGTGATACAAACTCAGAACCACGGTCGGAGGTAATGTGCAAAGGAACACCATGCTTGGAAAATACATGTAGGACAAATAATCAGGCGAGCTCAGCAGAAGTAATGGTATCATGCGTTGGAACAAAGATTGCTTGCTTCATGAGGCAGTCAATGATTATGAAGATAGTGTTGTAACTGGAGGAAGAGGGAAGTTTCTTGATAAAGTCCATGGAAATTGAGTCCCAAGGGCATTCGGGGATCAGAAGCTGCTTGAGGTTCCCATACAGCTGATGACGTTGAGGTTTGGATCGCATGCATGTTATGCAACTCTTGCAGAACTCCTTGACAAAGTCTTGGATACCAGGCCATGTATAATCACATCGGATCAGTTCTAGGGTTTTGTTCTGGCTGAAATGACCAGCTAGAGCGTGGTTGTGGTGGTACTGCAAGATGCAGAGGTGGAGGTTGTCAGAGTCAGGTACATAGATCCTGTCATCAAGTCGTAAGAAGCCATCGGAATCTACAGACCAACATCCTTCAGGGTTAGCGAGGTGCTCAGCTGCAATTGGGTCATTAGGAAGAGCAGTGAGGATGTCGGAGTGGAGTTTAAACATATCCATGACCACAGCAGCATGAAGGGTCGGAGTGTAGAGGTAGGTAGCACAGACAGAGGCAGCAAGCTGTTCTTGAGTGAATATGGGCCAGAAGTTGTGCAGATTGACCACTGAGTAGTCGCTATTCCCCCCTTTAGGGTAGATGTCCCATCATCTAGTCAAAGCATCCGGTTTTGTTCCAAGGTGACCAGGGCAGAAGCAGATGACAAGGTTGAATTGGGAAAGATATTTGGACCAGTGGGCTTGGTGTCAGGTCAAAACCTTCGTGGTACAAAAATACTCGAGGTTCTTGTGATCTGTGATGATGTCTATCGGAAGAGTGGAGCCTTCAAGGTAATGTCACCAAATGTGGAAGGCTTTGAAGATCACCAAGAGTTCCTTGTCATGGGTGTCGTAATTGAGCTCAGAAGTGGAAAATGTGTGGGAGTGGAATGCTATGGGATGTATATTGCCATCCAGAGCAACAATGGAGAGAATTGCAGCTAGGGCATAGTCAGAAGTGTCAGTCTCGACAATGATTTGGGAGTCGGGGATCCAATGAGTGAGAACTGGAGTGGTGGTGAAGGCTTCCTTGAGGGTGCTGAACGATTTGTGGGCTTCATCACCGAAATTCCATGTAGTACCTTTCCAGGTGAGGTGGGTAAGTGGAACAACGATGTCAGAGTATGCATGGATGAAACAGTGGTAGAAATTTGCAAACCCAAGGAAAGACTGAATATCTTTAACCTTCTTTGGCTCAGGCCACTCCTGGATGATCTTGACCTTGTCCTCAGACATCTTGAGACCTTTGGGAGATAGAATGTAACCAAGGTATTCAACAGTATCGGAGTCGAACTCGCATTTATCCACACATGCATAAAGACCATTTTCACAAAGATGTTTGAGGACCTCCCAGACATGCTTGCGGTGCTTGGACGGGTTGTCGGAATAGATCAGGATGTTGTCCAAATAGACAGTAATGCACACATCAAGCAAATCCTTGAAGATATCATTCATGAATTGTTGGAAAGCAGCAGGAGCATTGGTAAGACCAAAAGGCATGACAAGCCATTCAAATGAGCCATAGCAGGTTCGGAATGCAGTCTTCCATTCATCACCTTCAGCAATCCAGACCAAATGATAAGTGTGACAGAGATCAATCTTTGTATAAATGCGGGCCTTGCGGGGCAAGTCGAGGAGATCGGAAATGAGAGGAAGTGGGTAACAATCCTTCTTGGTGATATGGTTGAGGCCTCGGAAATTGACACAAAGTCAGAGGGATCCATCTTTCTTCTTGACAAAAAGAACAGGGGCGCCATGTGGAGAGGTGGAGGGACAGATAAAGCCTATTGACAAATGTTCATCAATAAACTCTTGGAGTGCTTCCAGCTCGACCTGCAATAACGAATAAATTGTTCCGACTGGGGGAGAAACACCCTCCTCTAGATTAATCTTGAGGTCAAAAGGACAGTGCGGAGGAAGG
>JAEUWR010000694.1:0-19840 GCA_018524895.1 Podaxis sp. C-F-101400
AGTCAGGTTCTGGCTCGAGTTGATTCCACGTCACCCAAAGGGGTAGGGGTTACCTGCAAAGGGCTCCGTAGACGGGCCATACTTCAGGGAGGATGGCACCCCTCACACATCCGATGACTTCGCTGAAGTCATTAACTCCTCACCGCATGCCGACATCATCAACTACCTTGTTGGCAAACCACGTTTCTGCCACGTCTCTCCCCATTCAGATTCGGCAATCTTATTCTTTGATTTGTGGGACTCACAATCAGCATCCCGGGCTAAATCTCTCATCAACCACACACTCCTCATTGAGAGTCGAGTGTGCACATTTAGGGGAGCATCCATGCGAACGGCAAGCCCCCTTTGTAACAGGTGCTGGAGATGGGGCCATCCGACCCACCTGTGCAAAGCGCATAACCCTAGGTGCGCAATATGCGGTGATCCTCACCATACTGAAAATCACCGCCGCAATGGGTTTTGCTGCCACGGCAAAGCCAGACCGAATCCTCGTCCCCCCACCCCCACTAACATCAAAGATTGCCCCCACGTGACCTCTTTCACCTGTCTGTCATGTGAGTCCAAGGACCACCACGTGAACAGCGACAAATGTCCATTCTTCCGTCACCGCTTCGACAAAGAGTGGATCATTAAAAAGCTCCAGGAGCTCAAGGCGGAGAAAAACCGCCGTGATTTCAACTCGGGTGCTGTAAATGTCTAAAGGACATAACAAACGGCCCCGCTACCCTTCTTCTCTCTCTTCCATTTCTTCGATCCCGACTTTGTTCTTCAATGTCTACCGTAACTATGATATCGTTCAGACTCTCCTTTCTGCTCCAATTTTTAGTAACATACTTATCCTATGTCTACAAGAACCTCCCATTCGACGTATTAAAAACGTCCCTTCGTCTGACGACTCTGAAGGAGTCCCTGAATACGGTCCTCCCACCCACCCGGAATGGACTCCCTTAATTACTGATCCCAAAAACTCTAGAACAGTTACATACATTCGTAAATCGCTTACTTCTCTCCACCCCATCCTTCATCCGGACATCATTTCTTCACGCGACTTTCAATTAATTTCGCTTTCCCTACCTAAAAAGATTTATATCTTGAACTGTTATCTCGATCCATCTGATGACTCTTCTTTAACATACTTAGAATCACGCATTAATAATTTCCCCAACCATGTCGTTTGTGCAGGAGGAGATTTCAATTCCCACTCACCTGAATGGGACGTGAATGTCATTCATCATACTGCGAGAGCCGACCTTTTAGTCGATATCATGAACTCTATCGGACTGGCTATTTCCACCCCTGTCAATCCCATGCCGACCCATACGCCCTTTGACAGAAGCAAACACCCTTCAGTCATCGACCTTGTATTCATGATAGAAAACGATACCAGCCCTACACACATTATTCGAGATGATTGGCAACTCCAGTCTGATCACCGTCCCTTACTCGCAAACATTCCCCTCCCCTCGGTCATCTCGCCTATCATCGAGAAAACCACCATACCCAAAGATTCAGAAGAAGAGGCTACCTTCCTCTATTCTGTATCTATTCGCCTCCAACAAATTCCCTCGACATTCCAATCCCCTGAAGACGTCGAAACCTTCGCTGAATCCCTCTCCAATATTATCCATGAGGAATGGTCGAATAATGCCATCAAGGCAAAAATCTGCACTAAATCAAAACCTTGGTGGAATCGTGAATGCTCTTCTACCCTAGAAGCCTTCAAACACCACAAAACCAAGTCCAACTGGGCCAACTTCTGGCGCTGCACCCGCAAGGTCAAAAGAGCTTTCTTCGACCAGAAGATCATCAACATCTCACAGGAGGATAGATGTCCTTGGGATTTAATGTCATGGATTGGCAAACGCAACCTCCCTCCATGCCAGTCCATTACCTACAATGGGAAGAGCTGTGATGAGCTAGAAGACCTCTGGCATGCTCTCGACTCTTCCTATAATTCCGCTCACAACCGTCCAGTTGATCTGACCACAGTTGAATCTCTCAACGACCAACCGGAGCACCCATGGCCTCCATTCACTAACGCCGAACTCTTTGACGCCCTCAAACCGTGCGCCAATTCCTCTGCCCCTGGACCCGACCACCTCTCATGGGCCCATGTCAAAACCCTCATGTCCTCTGACACTCTTCGAAACAAATTCCTCATTTTCGCTTCCAAATGCGTCGAATTCTCTACGTGGCCCAAACATTTTAAAAACTCCACTTCGGTCATCATCCCCAAACCGAATAAACCTCATTACTCGACACCTAAAATGTTTAGGCCCATAGTTCTTCTCAACACACTAGGAAAGCTCATCAAAAAGATGATCTCAAAACGAATGCAGTTCGAAGCGGCCCAGCTCAACCTCGTCCACCCTCTCCAATTCGGCGGAATTATACAGCGCTCAACAGAAGACGCCAGCATATATGTCACCCACCTCGTACGTACGGGGTGGAAGAAACAACTCAAGATGAGTGTCATCGCCTTCGATGTCGCTCAATTCTTTCCTTCTACCAACCATTCCCTCCTCTGTTCCGTTCTTAAGAGACATGGTTTCAATTCTCGCTTAGTAGACTTTTTCTCCCATTATCTAAAAGACCGCTATACTACTTATTCTTGGAACGGCGAACTATCTCCCAAATTTCCTGCTTCTGTAGGTGTAGGTCAGGGTTCCGCTCTTTCTCCCATCCTCACTGCCCTCTCTCTTTCCCCCTTTATGTACAAGTTTTCGAACGATCCTCGTTGTAAGATAGTATCATTTGTAGACGACGGACTCATTATTGTTCAATCTCCCTCATTTGACAATAATTGTACTGTACTAGCACAGGTATACAAAGCCTGTGAACGATATCTCACTGACATGGGCTTCACTCTCGAAAGGGAGAAAACTGAAGCCTTTCACTTTTCCAGTCGCCCCTCTCAAGAACCAAACCCCCCAGTCAAAATTGAGGACGACTTTATCATCCACCCCAAACCATATCTTCGCTATCTCGGATTCTGGTTTGACCGCTCCTTATCCTTCAAAGAACACGTTCGCTTCTACTCCACCAAAGCTCTATCCACCGTCCGATGCATGCATATACTTGGAAATTCGGTCCGCGGTCTCTCTCCCTTAAACAAGAGGCTTCTCTATCGCTCATGCGTTGTTCCGATTGCAACTTATGGTTTCCGACTATGGTTCAATCGCAATGCAAGATACCGCGGTCTAATCAAATCCCTCCAACATATGCAACGCCAAGCCGCTTTGTGGATTACAGGCGTGTTCTGAACCACTCCTACTGGCGGGGTTGAAGCCATTGCTGGCCTCATCCCTATCCAACTACACCTCTTCAAGCTGGCCAAACGGTGCTCACTTCAATTCCACACCCTCCCATCATCCCATCCCCTCAAACGTCTCACACAAGACATTGACCCCCTTGTTGCGCGATCAACTAAAACTAGATCCACAGCGCTAGACTATGTGTCTGACGCCCAATTGGTTTCGGACCAATTTCAACGCCTTCATCCCAGCGCCAAACCTGGCCAGCGCTTGCTGGACTTGTTTGAGACGCAAATCAAATTCATCGAATGTCCTGACCCATCAAAAGAGGGTGCGATGGCCATTCACCTTTCAAATGCTTCTCGTGCTCGGGACCTTTCATTTTCCTCTCCTGTTTCTCTAGTTGTAGCAACGGACGCTTCTGTACCAGTAGATAATTCTCTTTCTGCCACTTCCTCCTTTCTCGTTTTCAACTCTTCGACTACAGACATTCTCTCTTCTGCTATCCACCCCTGTGGGGAAGTACTCTCTTCTGACGCTGAATCCTATGCCCTTCATCTCGGCCTCTCGTCCTCTATTTCTCTTGCCTCGTCTCGTAATGTTTCATCGATAATTGTTTTTACAGACTCTATTTCTTCTGCCAAAAAACTCTTTTCTTACGATCCTCATAGTGCTCACCCAGACTCTATAGCGATCGCTCCCATACTTCGGCAGTGGCTCTCCTCTTCCCCCTCAATCACGTCCATTTCTGGTCCATCCCCTCCTCCGCCCACTGGTCTGTCCACCACCAGGCTCATGCTCTCGCCAAGTCGCTGCGCATCCCCAATAATCGACGCCAGCCTTATCGCACATCCCTTGGATTCGTTCGCAATCATTATACTTCCAAGTGCCTCAAGCATTGGGAAACACTAATGAACAATCCCTCCTACTGCGGTCACTCATGGCTCCCAGTCGTCAATGCAGCCGACCCCCCTCAACCTCTCGAGCCTAAATATACCAATGGTGGTACCTGGCTTAAATCCCCCTTGGGCAAAAACCCCAACCTCTGTGCTCGCTTCACCCGCTGCATCACCAATCACGCGCCCATCGGTGCTTTTCGACAGCGCTTCTTCCCCGGACGCCACATCACCTCCTGCCCCTGTGGAGAAGTCCTCGAGACGCGTGAGCACATCCTAAACCAAGGATGCCCCCGCTTCCATTACCCAGTTGGAGACCGAAACAGCTTCTACTGGCTTATCAATTTCTTGGAGCGCAACCCGGCAGCCTTCTCATTCGCTGACCAGATTCAAGGACCTGTCACTCAGGAAGAGTTCGCCACCCGCCGCCTCACCCGAAGAGAGCGACTCGCTTTAAATGGAGTTCCGGACGTTCACTGAAGGATTACTTCTTTCTCTCTTGCCTCGTAGCTAGCTTCATCGCTCCCTACCCATCTTCACCTTCGATCTCTTCTCATTCGATTAATCTCTCAACTCTGACTAAGTTAGTTTCCTCTCTCTTACTCTCTTATATATACCGTCGCTAGCTCTCCGCTCTTCGTCTACCCTTTCTCCTTTCCTTTCCCTTCCCTTTTTCTCTTTTCTCTTTTCCTTCCTTTCTCTAGTTTCGGTATTGGGACTGCTATCGTGCACCCGTTTGTAGTAGCTAGCCTATTGCAATAAACTTGGAAAAAAAAAAAAAAAAAAAAAAAAGACTGTTGATTCTTAAATTGACAAGTCTCTGACATAGCATCACTACAATACACAAGTACTAAAGAACTGAAGGTAGCAAGAGCAGCCCCTCACTACTACTAGAAATATACTGACTTGTACCAATGTTAAGAACTGACTCCGGATGGGGGCAGACCATGGGCAGCCAAGGCAGACATGCACAGACATGGGGTTGAGGCCTTGGCTTCAACTTATGTGTTGCACCCCTCTGATACTGTGGTGGCCTCACTTGACCAACTACGGACTCAAGCAGGCGAGTGGACAGAGAACAGACAAAGACAGGACAAGCCCAGACCAAGGAGTGGACTTGTAGCGGACAGACAGGAGAGAGGAGAGAGATCTAAATTGATATTCTGACTGAGGAGTACAAACAGTAGTAATCCTACTTATATACTAGTAGTCAGGATAAAGTCTGGGGAGTAGTAGTTAAGTGAGAAACAATAGTAACTACTCAAAGGAGAATACTAGGAAACATGTGAACTGATAACCATGGTGAAGATACCAGAATAAGGAGTCTGTCTGCAAAGCGTCCAGACATCTGAGGGACAGGGGCAGAAGTGAAACATCAGATAACGGAAAAACCTAGATAAGCAGAAGATAATCAAGGGTGAAGGGAAAGGCTGCAGATAAACGGAAAAAACACAAGATAATCAGATAAAGAATTCTGATAAGAAATGTGATGGAAGGAAAAGTATGGAGAAAAAGTATTTACAGAGAGAGAATACCTGATGGAAATGGAAGAAAGGTTAAACTGAATATGATCCACAGAATCTGGGTTGTAACCAAAGCTCTGAGAGTTTAATGGACATGAAGTGAAGTCCATAACAACCAATGAGTGCTCTGACCAGCAATATGCAGCTGTGATGTACTCCTAGGTAACCCTGTTAAGGCTAACTTCTGATTCTCAACTTATGGAAACTTCTGGGGGAACTACTGGGTCTTTGTTCTGGCTCTCACTAGTAGGTCACATCAACTGAAGAGAACTCCTATAAATGCTTAACTATTACTTAGTGATTGTTGAATGTTCAACAACCCTCTAAGCAAAGCTCAGCAGGAATTTCCCTTGCTTTACCTTGTGTCATCAAGGGGTTTTTTATATTATAAGTTGGGAGTGATTACAATCTTATGTTACAAAATTCTGACTCAACAAATGATTACACATACAAGTACAGAGTCATATAATTTATAATCTACATTGTTCTCTGCCCAATAGGGTGTTCTGATAGTGGATGCATATGCATTTCTACGATACATGTGGACTAGTAGAGTAGACATGTATGATAATCATCAGCCTTCACTGACCAAGTCTACTGGATGTGTAATACCATTTGTCATTTCTGACTCATTGGTATTATGAATCTGCATTCCTCACATTGTCTCACTAAGCTGATTAGAATTACTGACTGCTACTGTGTTGTTTTATTAACTGCTCACAAGTTCTGTGAATCACTCCTACTGAGATGACATGTTGATCCCTAGTTAGGTGATCTCTCTTCTGACTCAGACTTCATCTAATGAGGCCATAGCTGATCTAGGCTTCTGGGTCCATAGTGGCAGCTAAGCATACTATTGAATGAGATAATCCTTAGTGTCACTTACATGAGAAAGGATCCTTGTGAGGAAGTGATGGATGGATATTATAGTCCTGAGTTTGGTATTGGTACTGAATCAATAGCATATGGATGCTTCTAGTTGGTACTGTTTTCCCAATCTAGGTGCCTAGACTATACTACTGGATAGATCCTTACAAGGTACTGAGGTCACTTCTAGCATGGGTTCATAGTCTGTTATTCTAGCTGTAAAACTTGATTGTATTGTAATCCAGTTACTGCTTTTATGGCTGAAAACAGTTTTGGCCATAACATCTCCCCCCCACTGTAAATGACTGTCCTCAGTCACCTTTGTGATGGACTACTGTCAATGGTATCTTATGTCTGTACTGGAACCCTGACTTTTGATCTGACTATGACTCTCGCAAGCTGGATCCTTGTGCCAAGAGCATATGCCAATTTTGCCAAGGGGTTGATATACTCATCTTATTGTGAGAATATCTGCAGGTATTTTGGTGATGTTAGTTGACACTGTACTGTACTCTGCTTATGGAATTCCATGTGGACTTAGGTCTTCTGCACTGAGATTCAGAAATTCCATATTTCTTTCTGCTGGGAGATTGCCTAGCTTGAATTCCCAATTCTGAGAACCCATAACCCTGGAAATCTCCATTGTTCTCTGAAACAGTTGCTTCATAAAGCTTGGACTGAAGTTTGTCTGAAGAAGACTTGAGGCTTCTGTGAAGCTTGAGCACTTCTTTTATCTAATTTTAGATTTCTCATGGATCCCAAGCATTCAGTCCCTGAATGCTATAAATCTGCTTCATGAAATCTATGACATATAGCTACTGATCTCAATTGTAATACTATAGATCATTTCCAGAACTTCTGTGAATATCAAGTTCATTTCTATTGTGGAAATGGAGAACTCATATTATTGTGACAAGTTGTTACCCTGCTTTCTAGGATAAACCTGCTCACATCTTCTATACTCTGTATTAATTAGAACTTTAATTCTAATTAATTTCTGGGGTGGCTTTCATCCAAGGCTGCAGACACCTGTTTTTCTGTTAAATAGAGGAATTGATGCTAGCCAACTCCTCACTACTCTGCTGGAATCTACCAAGACAAACTCCACCATTATGTCTGCAAGCTCTCCCACTGCTGATGCACTGAAGTCCCTGACTTCCAAAGACTTAGAAGCTCTACTTGTGCAGAAACAAGCTGAAGAGCAAATCAAAGAGGAGTGTCTTGTGAGAGAGGCTGAAGAGAAGAAGAAGGAGGAGAAGTGGAGAAAAAAGGAGGAACACCAGGCCAAGAAAGAGGCCAATCATCACACTAAGGAGGAGGAGGAGAGACTGAGGAAGGAGGAAGAGGACTGTCTGGCTCATGAAGAGTCAGAATGTATCACTTGCAAGGCCAAAGCCAGGGAAAAGGAAGTAGCAAGATGCCAGGCTCTCCAGCATCAGGAGGAAGTCCACAAGAATCATGAAGAGGGCACTTGTAGGTGGAATGAAGCTGAAGCCTGTCTTCAGGCACAAGGTATGTTTCTGAAATTTCCTCTAGCACCTTGCATACTAATTTCTATGTATCAGGAGCAACCTCCCTTCCTGCAGCTATGCAAGAGGCTGCCAAAGTGGGGAAGTTATTTGCCTGCTTGCTAGAGTTGTTTGGTAGAAACTACTTTCCTACTAGACTTCTCTTTGCTGAATATTATGCTAACTTGTTATGTTCAGATCCTCCTCTCACTATCCCAGCTCCTCCTACTACCCCTCAAGTGGGGCCATCTGATAGGCCTTCTGCTCTGCAGAGTAAGTGATTTTTGGAGTTGGAATTCTCTTACTAATTTCTACTAGCCCCCAAGCCTAGGAAGAAGTGTAGGTGCTTTCAAGCCCCCAAGTTAGGTGAACCAATTTGTGAGGAGACTTCATCCAGGGATATTTATACTCCTTCCAACTCTCCTAAATTGACACCATTGCCTTGTCTTAAGAAGAAATGGGGTCATGGGACCTCATCTTCATGACCTTAACAGGATGTGAAGACTTCTGTTAATCAGGATGCTTCCTTGCATTCTCATGAGGAGGGACCCTCTAAAGACAAAGGCAAGGGCAAGGAGGCAGGCTCCAAGACCAGTAAACCTTTTGCTTTCCTTTTTCTTGTCTTTTACTAATTCTTGAATTCATTGTTTTTAGTGCTGCATACCAATGAAGACTTAGTATGTGAGTACAGCATTGTTACTTCCTATCAGTGGCTCTGTCCTGCCACCAAACTGTTTGCTCTTCCACACATAGAGGAGATGGTAAGTGCTCCTCATGCAATGGTTAACTATTTTAAACTAAGTTGGATGATTTTAGGGGCCCATGTGGGATGAAAATCCCAAATGTCCAAACTGTGTCTGTAGCTGGGTACCTTGTACCTATAAAGTAATTTCTTGTGACAACAAGGATGAAGATAAGGATCCTGCTGGCAACATTTTGCACTCACTGGAGGCATCCCTCAAGAGGGTGCCTTGTCAGACTTGCCAGACCAAGAACCAGCCTCATTGCAGTCATGCTAAGCCTCTGGTCTTGGTCCAGAATCTTGCTGAGATGCTGTGGGTAGCTATAATCTCTAACAATCATTGTGAGTTTTGTACTTCTGTTTATTCTGAAGATTTCTGACTTTATTTTATTCTAGATCTTTGTAATTGAATTCATAGTTTGAGTGTTGCATGGACTTGTGTCCATGCACTCCTTAGCAAGTTTGCCTTGGATCTGGTAATGGCCAAAAAATACCATTATCACAACCCAAATTATTGGATTGAAGCTGGCCTCATGGAAGATCAGGAACAGGCAGAGTGGCTCTTTCAGCTAGCTCATGACTGCCTCAACAATCTGCTTGTTGATATGTCTGCCTCTGGCTCCACTGCTCACTTGTATCAAGCCCAGGGCAAACTTGAGGCATATCTAACTACTGCTTTGAGAGTCAAACCTGCCATCTGGCCCAAGCTCCCTCTGGCTCCTTCTTGGTTGGACTGTCATCAAGTAGCATGTGAATGACTTGGTCTCTCTCCTATCCCTGAAGACCCACCTCATGAGGAGGAATCCCCTGAGCCACCTGAAGGTGTGGTGGTGTCTGATGCTTGCAAAGAACAATTGCCTCCACTTCCTCTGAGTCCAGTTAAGACACTCCCCCCTGCAAAGGCCATGTCCCCCCCTTGTCTGCCTTCTGCCCCTGTTTCCAGGTCCTCAGACTCTGAATCTGAGGAGTCATCTGAGGAGGAGCCTCTGGCTGGCAAGTAGGGTGAGGGTTTCTTGGGCTTTCTCACATGGTTTTTTCTCTTTTGGACTTCTGAATTATTGATCTTTCATATTTCTATTGCTTTTTGTAACTTAGAGACTTGTTTTCCATATCTAGGGTAATACCTTAGATTGCTTTCTCTAGTTACACTCTTTATCCCTTGTTCTGTGTGTAGTTGGAAACTTGTGACTTAGTTTCATAACTACAAGTCTTGTTGTCTATAATCTGCAGTCTGAATGTGATGACCATTTTCTTTGGAATCCTTGTGTGATCCTAAGTCTAGGCCTCTGCCTTTATTACTAATTGAGAGACTCAACTTCTATGAAAAGTCCTCTATGATAAGGTTTCCATGATGATATGGATCTGACCCTATTTATGAGAGTCATCTTTACTGATCTGTTGGAGAGTCTCACTATTGTAAATGGGTATCTTCCTTGATTAGGATCTGTTATTGGTTGCACCAAAAATTCACTTCAAGTCTCTGAATGCAGTTTACTGAGTTGCTGAACTCCTCATCTCTCCCCCCTACTAAATAGATGACATCCTCATCTTTCTAGTTAGATTGTGGAGTGATTTCCATTACAATGATTATGCATCAACCTGCTGTGACTCATTAACTGACACATCTTGTATGGTATCATTCAATGATGCCCATATACAGGTTTGCTGTTATTTCAACACTACTGACACATCCACTGTGGAGATACTCCATGTGTTGTCTGCTGAGTTATCTCTATTCAGTCTTTTATTTAGGAACTGAGTGGTTCATTCTTTGGTTGCCACAAATGACTATTGCAGGTTAAGTAGCTCAGTAATAGGCTTTTTTGGCCTCTGGAACTAGTGTACCCTAAGCCTGTAGTATATTCTCATGAAGATTTTCTGGTATAATTTTCTGTAGATATTTAAGAGCCTCTGAATTGACTGTAGTGACATTACTCCAGCCCATCTTGAGTATCCTTAAGTATCTGCCCTCTTCTGTTCTTGTCATGTCTCTTGAATCTCTTAATGCTTTTACTGAACTTGATGATGTGGTCAGTAATTTCTACCATCATCTTCAATGTTTTGGTCATAAGGAGACCACCAAGACCTCTGTCTTTAATGCTCTCCAGGCAATCATCAAACCAGCAGTATGTTTCTCACATGAGACCTTCTATAATATTCTGGTTAACTCTTATGTATATATTTTAAGACATCTTCCTTTGTCAGTTAAAGGGAGATGTGAGTGCCTTGAACAAGCCTGACTTCAGCAAGCTGATCTATCAAGCTCACTGCTCTTTCAAATCCTGACAAAGTGACCATGACAGAAGCTACAAGATGCCCCCCATTTATCACTAACTTTGCCAGCTGTGTCAACAACTTTCTCATGTCAAAACCAAGACCTCCATCCCAACTGAGACAACCTCTAATCTTCCTGGTGGAGGCATACCTGATAATGGATCTGCTGGCTCATCTTCCAGCCTCACTTTGACCACTGGTAGGCCAGCTGTTGAGACCCATCTCCTTGGCTGCAGCTCAGAGGTTGTTCAAGCTGTGGAAGATCTAGAGGTAGCAGTCTGTCACTACCAGTACTTATCCAGTGAACAGGATAATCTCCTCAAGGCTCTCAATGGGTTGTCCATCAAGGCTTGATCAATACTGGTTTGACTACTCCTCACATACTGTGTCTGTCACTATTGCTTAACACCCCACTCATCCATATACTGCTGTTAACCCATATATCTACTGTTTGTCTGATCATATCTGAATATAGTCATGTTGTCTGTGATCTTGGTTGTTACTTAAGAAATCCTCATGAGGATAGTACTTTGCTAGAATTCCATGTCTTCATATGTGAGCTTATTATCTAATTCTTCTAGGATTCTAAGGGCTTCTGAATCAGTATCTAATAAACTCTTAACTTTATCATTGAACTTGATTCATTGTCTCACAAGGTAAGGTATGACTCTGAAGGCTGCTACCTTATTCTGCCAAACTGAACCATCCAATTCTGCTAAGATATAAGCATCACTGCTTAACTGCTTAATGACTACCATGGGTCCATTGGCCATATGGTCAAGGATTTGGATGTAGGCTTAATCCCTGCCAGACCTTTCTGCCGTGTGGTCCCAGGTTCAAACCCCTGGGGATGCATTTTTTTGGGGTCTACCAGTGTGTGAAGCATGGTTGCTTAGCAATAATCCCAGGTGACTCCAAAATGGTTGTATGGTCCTGTTTGGGTCTTGGGAGGTTCTGAGTGGCCAGATTATTGGTACTCTCAGGGGTTCAAACTGACTTTCTGATCTTTGGGAGAGATCTACCAGGCTAGTGTGGGCATTCTGCTCAGCCATACAACAAGTCATGTAGTGATGTCACACTGTAATGGTGTAACTAAGCTGGGTGCTTGGCCTGAGACTGATATACTGGCTGAAGGTGGCAGTGCTCCCTTGGTAAAGGAACTTAATCTGGGGTATATCTCAGGCTGTTACTGGAAATAGGGCATTATAAGTGGGGGAAATGGGGTAATAACAGTCTGATCTGGAAGTGTGCTGGAAAAAGCCAGCTGGAACAGGATACCCCCCACCAGGTCAGTTCAGCTTTGGTACTGGCTTGGTAGTTAGTAGGCATAACCCAATCTCCAGATCAAGGGTGTTGGCTGATCACTGACCAATGACCCTATGTCAAGTACCTCTAGGGTGACCTTGGGAACCAATCTGGTAGTGGTACCTGTGAGGTGTAGAGCCCAGACAGTTAAGCATGGGGATCCAGGCCTTGATGGCATCACTGAACTGGCTGCTGGGTAATGGGAAGTGGCTCCAGAGTGGAACCTGGATCAAGCCATGGGCTGTAGCAAGGGATGTCAGAGAATGCTCCCTTGGCTCGAGAGGACTAAATCCTACACTGGTCAGCCTGATACAGTTAAAATAGTCAGGTTCTGGCTTGAGTTAATTCCACATCACCCTCAATCACTGATTCAGGGGTCAGGGTTTCCTGCAAGGGGCCCCTTAGACAGGTCTCTACCCCTGTCAATCCCATACTGACACACACTCCTTTTGATAGGAACAAATGACCTTCCATCATTGACCTCATTTTCATGGTGGAATCCCCCTCTTCTGATAGCCCTACCCACTTCATATGAGAAGACTAGCAACTCCAGTCTGACCATTACCCCCTCCATACAACCATACCTCTTCCCTCAATGATCTCCCCTATCATTGAGAAAACCACAATTCCAAAAGATTCAGATGAAGAAGCCACTTTCCTTTATTCTGTATCTGTTTGCCTTCAACAACTCCCTTTGACATTCAACTCTTCTGAAGATGTTGAATCTTTCACTGAAAACCTATCCTCCATCATTCACAAGGAGTGGTCAAACAATGCTATTAGGGTAAAGATCTGTGCTAGGTCCAAACCCTGTGGAATCAGGAATGCTCTGAAGCTCTTAATGCTTTTAAATGACACAAGTCCAAATCTAACTGGGCTAAATTCAGACATTGCACATGCAAAGCTAAAAGAGCATTCTTCAACCAAAAGATTCTTGACATCTCACAAGAAGACAAGTGTCCTTGGGATCTCATGTCATGGATTGGTAAATGCAACCTCCCCCTTGCCAGTCCATCACTTACAACAGGAAGAGCTGTGATGAGCTAGAAGACCTCTGGCATGTACTTGGCTCATCTTACAACTCCACTCATAACTGCTCAATTGACTTGTCTACTGTTGAGTCACTTGACACCCAATCAGAGTGCCCATGGCCTCCCTTCTCAAATGCCAAGCTTTTTGATGCCCTAAAACCATGTGCCTGGATCTGACCACCTCTCTTGGGCTTATGTCAAGACTCTCATGTCCTCTGACATACTTCAGAATAAATTCCTCATCTTCACTTCCAAGTGTGTCAAATTTTCTACCTGGCCTAAACACTTCAAGAACTCCACTTTGGTCATAATTCCCAAACTGAATAAACTGCATTACTCCACACCAAAAATGTTCAGGCCTATTGTCCTTCTCAACACACTTGGAAAACTTATTGAAAAGATGATTTCCAAATGGATGCAATTTGAAGCAGCCTAATTAAATCTAGTCCATCCTCTCCAGTTTGGTGGAATTATTCAATGCTCAACTGAAGATGCCAGCATTTACATCACCCACCTGGTATGCACAGGGTGGAAAAAACAACTCAAGACAAGTGTCATTGCTTTTGATGTCACTCAATTCTTTCCTTCCACCAACCATTCCCTCCTCTGTTCTGTTCTTAAGAGACATGGCTTCAATTCTTGTTTAGTTGATTTCTTTCTCATTATTTAAAAGATTGCTTTACTACCTATTCATGGAACAATGAATTTTCTCCCAAATTCCCAGCTTCTGTAGGAGTAGGCCAAGGTTCCACCTCTCCCCCATCCTTACTGCTCTTTTTCTTTCTCCTTTTATGTACAGGTTCACTAATGATCCTTGCTATAAAATAGTTTCATTTGTTGATGACAGACTTATTATTGTACAATCACCTTCTTTCAACAATAACTGTACTATACTAGCACAGGTCTACAAAGCCTGCAAACAATTTCTCACTGACATGGGCTTCACTCTCAAAAGAGATAAAACTGAAGCCTTCCACTTCTCTAGTCATCCTTCACATGAGCCTAACCCTCTGATCAAGGTAGAAGATGACTTTATCATCACTCCTAAACCTTACCTCCATTACCTGGGGTTTTGGTTTGACCATTCCCTCTCTTTCAAAGAACACATTCACTTTTATTCCACAAAGGCACTTTCCACTGTTTGATGCATGTGTATGTTGGGCAACTCAATCTACAGTCTCTCCCCACTCAACAAAAGACTCCTCTATTGCTCATGTGTAGTCCCAATTGCAACCTATGGGTTCCACCTATGGTTCAATCAAAATGCAAGATATCATGGACTCATCAAATCCCTCCAGTGTATGCAACACCAAGCTGCCTTATGGATCATGGGTACATTCTGAACCACTCCCTCAGGCAGGACTGAAGCCATTGCTGGTCTCATCCCTATCCAACTCCATCTTTTCAAGTTGGCTAAATGCTGTTCACTTTGTTTCCACACTCTCCCCACCTCTCATCCCTTTCAAGTGCCTCACCCAAGATGTAGACCCTCTTGTTGTGTGATCAACTAAAACTAGATCCACAGCACTTGATTTTGTATCTGATGCCCAACTGGTGTCAGACCGATTTCAGTGCCTCCATCCTAGCACCAAACTTGGCCAGTGCTTGCTTGGGTGCTGCAGTTGATTGATCAATTGGAGCAGTTAATATTAACAGTGAGTTGGTTCAGATTTCAGTTGTTCTCAACCTGGAACTGATCAACCATTCAACAGTGAACCATTTACTTAGCCATTTTTACTACATGACTAAATTTGATCACAAATGGATCATGAACTGTTCACTTATGCCATATGAACCAATCAAATATATCTGAACCATTTATTTACACCCTGAATGGATGCATGAATGGATACATGGATGAATAATGAACAGCTGCATGAACAGATCAACCATTTACTTATACTCATGGGGAACAGATGCATGAATGGATCACTTAAGTTAGGACAAAGGATAGATGTATTTTAATCTCTGAAATCTATCCTAATTATATGATTGTGTATCCTTAGCAAGCATGTATATAGCAATCCAGACTGTCTACTACCCATGGTGAACCCCATCTAATCCATCACTTGGCTGTTGACTTGACATGTGTCAAATGTTGACTACAAAATTTCAGTAAAGGAGGGAAAAAGGAATATATTACATACCTTGCTGGTACCTCACTGACCATATGGCTTCATAAATTTCTGTGGGTACTAACTGCCAGGTGGGCTCCCCTTCCTTTCCAGCCCCTCTTTTTTTTTTTTTTTTTTTTTTTTTTTAAATCATAGTTTATTGCACTAGACTAGCTAATACAAACAGGTGTGCGATAGCAGTCCCAAGAACAAAACTAGAGATAAAGGAAAGAAAGAAAAAGAAAAGAGAGGAGAAATAGAGAGGAGAGACAATGAGAGAATTGACTACAAGATATGTGAAAGGAGAAAGAGAGAACTAACGAACTAACTTAATCAGATGTGAGGGGGGAATAATGGGGAATGGGGAAAGGAAATGGAAGAATGGGGAACCCTTTCTAGTGAACATCTGGAATGCCATGGATCAAAAGTCGCTCTCTTCTGGTAAGGCAGTGGGTGGCATATTCCTCCTGTGCTATGGGGCCTTGGATCTGGTCAATGAAAGAGAAGGCTGTTGGGTTGTGGTCGAGGAAGTTAAGAATCCAGTAGAAACCGTCATGGGTTCCTACTGGGTAGTGATAGAGGGGACAGTTGTCAAGGATGTGGTCCCGAGTTTCAAGTGCTTCACCGCAGGGGCAGGACATGATATAGCACCCTGGGAAGAAACACTGTTGAAAGGCGCCAATGGGCACATGATTGGTGACACATCGAGTGAAGTGCGTGCAGAGTTGGGCATTTTTGCTGAGCAGTGAATTTAGCCAAGTTCCACTGTTGGTGTATTTGGGCAAGAGGGGTTGTTCAGCAGGGTTGACGAGACAGAGCCATGAATGACTGTGATAGGTGGGTTTGTCCATGAGCAAATGCCATATTGAGAGGCATTTGCGTGTATAATGGTTGCAGATGAAACTGACAGATGTGTGGTAGGGCTGGCGTCTGTTGTTTAGAACATGGAGGGACTTGGCGAGCTGGTGCACTTGGAAATGGACCAACCAACAAGCTGAAGAGGGGACTGACCAAAAGTGGATGTGGTTGGAGGAGGAGGAAGAGAGCCATTGATGGAGGAGAGGAGCAATTGCAATGGCGTCTTGATGAGCACTATGGGGGCTATATGTGAATAATTTTTTAGCGGATGAAATAGAGTCCATAAATACTACAATAGATGAGATATCACAGGAAGGAGCAAGAGAAATGGAACTAGCTAGACCAAGTTGAAGAGCATAAGATTCAGCATCAGATGATAAGACTTCCCCACAGGGGTGAACAGAAGAGGATATAATGTTCATTGCAGAAGAGTCAAAGATTAGAAAGGTGGAGGTAGCAGAAAGAGAAGTGTCTAAAGGGACGGAACTGTCTGTAGCTACTACTAAAGAGACAGGGGAGGAAAAGGCAAGGTCGCAGGTATGAGAGGCGTTTGCAAGGTGAATGGCCATGGCACCTTCTTTCAAAGGGTTAGGACATTCAACGAATTTGATTTGTTTGCTAAACAAGTCCAGCAGATGCTGGCCAGGTTTGGTGCTGGGATGGAGGTGCTGGAACCGGTCCATGACCAGTTGAGCGTCTGAGACGAAATCCAGTGCTGTTGAGCACTGTTTGGTGTGACAGGCATTTAGGGGATCA
Source organism: Podaxis sp. C-F-101400 (assembly GCA_018524895.1). Lineage (NCBI taxonomy): Eukaryota > Fungi > Basidiomycota > Agaricomycetes > Agaricales > Agaricaceae > Podaxis > Podaxis sp. C-F-101400. The sequence goes on from JAEUWR010000694.1 coordinate 17,129, forward strand.
ATATCCTGCGTTAAGAGTTTGAGGGGGTGGGAAGGGGGGAGGGTGTGGAAATGGAATGAACTTCGTTTAGTGAGTTTGAAGAGATGGAGTTGGATGGGGATGAGGCCTGCAATGGCCTCAACCCCACCTGATGGGGTAGTGCGGAACGCACTGGTGATCCATAAGGCAGCTTGTCGTTGCATGCACTGAAGGGACTTGATGAGTCCACGATATCTTGTGTTGCGGTTGAACCAGAGACGGTATCCATATGTGGCTATAGGAACCACACAGGATCGATAGAGAAGTCTCTTGTGTAGGGGAGAGAGACCACAAATCGAGTTACCAAGCATACACATGCAGCAGACAGTGGAGAGCACCTTAGTCGAATAGAACCGGACATGTTCTTTGAAAGTGAGGCCTCTGTCGAACCAGAAGCTGAGATAGTGGAGGAAGGGTTTTGGGGTGATGGTGAGGGAGGAATCTATGATGACAGGAGGATTGGGGTCATGGGAGGGGCAACTGGAAAAGTGAAAGGCTTCGGTCTTGTCCCTTTCGAGAACAAAGCCTAAGCGGAGTAAGTAACTTTCAACCAATTTGTAAATCTGTGATAAAAGGTGGCAGTTGGTGTCATACGAATCGGATTGGACTAAAATAAGACTGTCATCTACGAAAGATACGATCTTGCATCTAGAATCATTAGCAAATTCGTACATGAATGGGGAGAGAGAGAGGGTGGTGAGAATGGGAGAAAGGGCGGATCCTTGACCAACTCCTACTGATGCAGGGAATTTGGGTGATGTTTTGTTGTTCCACAAATAAGTTGTATACCTGTTTTTGGGATAATCAGTGAAGAAGGCAACAAGGTTGGAGTTGAATCTGTGTCTTTTGAGGATGGAGCACAAGATGTGATGGTTGGTGGATGGGAAAAATTGGGCAACATCAAAGGCGATGACACTGGACTTGAGTTTGCAGCACCAACCAGAGCACATGAGATGAGTGATGTACACACCAGCGTCTTCTGTAGAGTGCTGGATGATGCTGCCAAATTGGAGGGGGTGGATGAGGTTTAGTTGAGCAGCCTCGAACTGCATTCTTGTGGAGATCATCTTTTCGATGAGTTTTCCAAGGGTGTTGAGGAGGACAATGGGTTGGAACATTTTTGGGGTAGAATAATGTGGTTTGTTGGGTTTGGGAATGATGATGGAAGTGGAGGATTTAAAGTGTTCCAGCCATGTTGAGAATTCCATGCATTTGGATGCAAAGAGGAGGAAATTGGATCTTAGAGTGTGGTCGACCATCAAGTGTTTGACATGAGCCCATGAAAGGTGGTCAGGTCACCTTCCTTTCTCAGTAACCACCACCTATCATCTCAGTGGTCAGGTTATTCGTAGTTCAAAGGATATACAGTTCAGTTCTAAATCACTATGAAAGGCTCTAAGGACAACAGTGGCATCCTTGGAGGTCTCAAGAAGACCGCTAGTAGCATTCGCTCAGGCATTCGCCACTGCCACTCTAGTGCCAGTTTGGTGCCAGCCCCAACCCTCCCCTGAGCCCCATCTGAGGGCATTTTCTGCAAACCAGAAGGACAAGTTTCCTTCATTCGAAAACCCCTGTTGCCTTCACCATCTATTGGAGTCAAGTGCTCTTACTCCACTGACCAATCTCTGTCCAACCGACTAGAGAAAAGCATGAAGTTTAATGAGACGATGATGCTGCTTCTGTGTCTTCCGCAGAAGCAAACAACAACTCAGACGGCTCTGAAGGCCTTTCAACTCCCCGTTTGATTCACCCCTCCATTGCACCGACTCACAACAATAATCTCCAACTCTCCCCAGAGATCGCCCCCTCCTCTCACTGTCTCCTTACAGAGGCTCAATCAATTGCTGCCTCTCATGGCTTCGTCCCTCCCACTCCAAATGCATGGGATGAATCTAAACCATCCAACCCCCTTCCTTCCCTTCCGACATTCTCTCCCATTTCCCCCCCTCCTAGCAAAGTGCAGCCATATGAGGCAGTGCCCACGTCCTGCAGAATGGATTGGTCATCAGTCTGTGACCACATCTTCAGCACCTTCTGTGACATTGACATCACAGATACTAATGACATCGAGGGACTTAAATTCACGTCCTCCCTCCTTGGATTCACTGTCCGATACCTTTCCCAATGGTCCCAATCAGACAACATTTCCCAATTTGGTCATTTTGAGGGCACCATGCACCTCATTGACCTTCTCAGAACCATTGCGCATTCTGAACCAATGCACAACCTCTCAGTTCCATATGAAGACCAACGCCTTAGTCTTCATCAATTCATCTCTATGCAGTTCCCTCCTCCTCTCTCCTCTCCCACCCCCACCCCAATGAACACTCAACAGAGACAAGAATGCCAGGCTGAAAAGGCACCGGCCGTGTCCTCCCCTTCCCCTAAGGACGCCACTGGGTATCTCCAGGGCTCCTCCCCCTCTCTTCCTTCTGACACCACTGGGTATCACCAGGGCTCAGACTTGCAACTTGAAAGGGACATGGCTCAAGCAATTGCCCTCTCATGCCTTCCTGCCAATGCACAAAACAAGCCAGGTGAGTCATCTGGCTTAAATAAAGATATTGATATGTCTCCTCCCCCCCCACCATCCCACAAGGTGAGACTATTAGTCCGTCTCTAGGGGAGACTTTGAGTCCCCCAGCAACCTCAGGAGAGACTCTAAGTCCTCCCAGGGCCAAGCTCAGTGCTAAC
>JAEUWR010000585.1:0-90197 GCA_018524895.1 Podaxis sp. C-F-101400
GATGAAACTGGGGTGTTTGGGATGACTGAAGGAGATGAAACTGAGTGACTTGGGATGACTATAGGAGATGAAACTGGACAACTTGGAATGACCAAAGGAGATGAAACTGGATGACTTGGGATGACTATAGGAGGTGAGACTGGAATACTTGGAATGATGATAGGAGATGAAACTGGGTGACTTGGGATGACTATAGGAGATGAAACTGAGTGACTTGGGATGACTATAGGAGATGAAACTGGGATACTTGAAATGATGATAGGAGATGAAACTGGAATACTTGGAATGACTGGAGGAGATAGAACTGGGTGACTTGGGATGACTATAGGAGATGAAACTGAGCTATATAGAATGACTATAATAGATAAAACTAGGCTACTTGAGTTGACCAAAGGAGATGAAACTGAGCAATATGGGATGACTGGAGGAGATAAAACTGGGCTATATAAATGAGTAGAGTAGATGAAGCTAGGCTGTTTGAGATAGCTGCTGCAGGAGATGAAACTGCAATACTTAACATAATTCTAGGAGATAAAAACAAGTGACTTGGGATAACTAGAGGAGATAAAACTAAGTAACTTGGGATGACTGGAGGAGATGAAACTGGGATGCTTAGAATGACTAGAATAGATGAAATTAGGCTATCTGAGCTAACTAGAGGAGTTGAAACTAGGTCACTTGGAGTACTAGGTGGAGGAGATAGAATAGGATAACCTGAAGATAAAACTGAGTAGCTGGAATAGCAAAAGTATATAGTAATGGATACTTTGAGATGACTGGAGTGAGTAGAACTGGAAAGTCTGAATTAGATTTGTATACAGAAGTAACAATAATGAATCACCCCAAACTCAAGCTGATGGGCCGAAGGTCCAGAGTGTGGATCTTCAGCAACTTCATCTGGGAACTCTAAATTAGATTTGTACACAGAAACCAGATAGTGTTAATGATACAGATAATACAAGCTGAGAAATGATATAACCTTGGACTTGGAATTAGATTGAGTACAAAAGCCAGAGAGTGCTGAAGGCATGGATAATACACCCTTACTTGAACTCTGAATTAGACTGTGCTTTGAGCTCTGAATTAGATTGAGTAAAGAGTGCCAATGGCACGGGTAATCAGGCTTGTCTATAATGTAGTGGTGGTCAAGTATATTGCTGACAAATTCTTAGGTCAGCATTAGTCAGCCTGGCTACAAGCCATTGCCATGCCCTCAGAATGCCCCAGCAATGCTCTTGGGTTAAGTTTACAACATAATTAGATGAATAAAAAAGTTGTTGTGTTCTTGGTTATCCTTTGAATAAGTTTATTAAATAAATGCTGAACAAGTGGTCCCACCACATAGAGATGTCAATTAGTGGACACCACCTTTCATGTCCCCTGCCCAAACTGACATTATAGGACCAAACAACACCTAAAGCCTAATATGTCAGGGAGAGGTGACACTTGAACTGACACTTGACACTGGGGCTTATATTACTATTGATCAGTGACTATGGAGGCTTCTACATCACATTTCAGTGTGATACATCAGTGACTGCCACTGATTAGTGATTACTGGGGCTTCTACATCCTGGGGCTTATATTACCATTGATCAGTGACTCCAGGGGCTTCTACATCACATTTCAGTGTGATACACCAGTCATTGACTCTGACCAGTGTTCCACTGATTAATCTATTACAATGAAGATAATACTTTAGACCAAGTCCTTGCTAGACAGAACTTCAACAAAACTCTTCTCACAGCTTGGTTTGAGGCTAATCAGAACCATCCTGAAGCATGAAATACATTGTATCAAGACTTTCCAAGAGCTTGGGTGTATGATAATAAAGTTACAAAGAGGTGGAATCCAAGAAAGAAAGGTCCTCCTGCAACTGAAAGAATGTATTTTGCATCCCCAGCTCAGGGTGAAAGGTTCTATCTCAGACTACTGTTGACAACTGTTCCAGGTGCAACTTCATTTGAGCATGCACACATTTGATGAAATTGTCTATCCTACATTCAAGGAAGCATGTTGAGCAAGAGGTCTTCTGGAAGATGATAGAGAGTGGGTCCTATGTTTGCAAGAGGCAAAGGATATGCAAACTGGATCTGCTTTGCAATCATTATTTGCAGTCATCTTACAAACCTGTAATCCATCTTCACCAGAGATACTCTGGAATCAGTTTAGAAACTCCATCTGTGATGATCTTGAGAGGAAATTAGAGTGTCTTCCACACTACCAAGGACATGTGTTTACACTTGACCAGGTTTATGACTATAGCTTACATCTCCTCAATAAATCCTGATGAGCACAGGAAAGACTCTAAATGACTTCCCACCCATGCCTGTGCCACAAGAGCCTGGAGTTAATGAAGTCTGAGAAGATATTCCTGAAAACTTCATTCTTGCTGAACAACTCAACTATAATCATGCTGAACTTGAAGCTATGGTAGTGAGGAATTGGCAATAGTTCAATCAGGAACAAGCTAATTTCTATAATGCTGCAATCAACTCTGTAGACAACAATCTGGGAAGAATGCTCTTTATTCACAGTGCAGGTGGAGATGGAAAAACTTTTGTGTGTAATACTCTTGCTGCTGCTATCAGATTAAAAGGACAAGTTGCATTATGTGTTGCATCCTCTGGGGTTGCAGCTCTGTTACTTGAGGGAGGTAGGACTGCTCATTCCAGGTTTAAGACTCCAATACCTGCAGATGAAGCTTCCATATCATCTATCAAGCATAATTCTTATATGTATCAAGTGCTACAGTACACCAAATCATCATTTGGGATGAGGTCCCAATGCAACACAAGCATGGAATTCATGCTGTTGACCACTGCTTAAGAGATTTGCTTTAGAAGGACTCTCCCTTTGGTGGAATAACTGTTGTCTTTGGTGGAGACTTTTACCAGACATTGCCTGTAATTCCAAGAGGGTTAAGACAACAGATAGTGGGGTCCTCCCTCTGCAGAAGTGATCTCTGGAGACAAATCAAAATTCATTACCTAGTACAAAATATGAGGTTAGACAGAACTCCAGAAAGTGACTAACATGTTATATGGCTTTTGGATATAGGGGCAGGGAGGTTGAACAACATGGACAATGCTCAGACTATTGAAATATCTGTTGAAATGTGCTGTCCTGATAACACCATAGAAAGTTTGATTGCTTCCACTTATCCTGGGATTGACCATGGGGAAAAGCCTAACCAGTATTTCCTAGATAGAACTATTCTGTCTTCTAGGAATGATGAAGTGGATGGTATCAATCATACTATTCTTGCCAAATTTCCAGGAGAGGCTTATGTACTAATGAGTGTGGACTCAGTAGAGCTAGAGAACCCAACTTTGAATGACTATCAACCATACCCAGCAGAGTACCTTCAATCTCTGAATGCATCTGGATTACCACTTGCAAGATTGACACTAAACGTTGGAGTTCCTGTAATACTCCTGAGAAACCTGGATGCATCAAAAGGACTATGCAATGGAACAAGAATGGTGGTCATGGCTATCAGGAGAGAGGTCTTGCAATGTAAGCTTATATCTGGAGATGCAAAATATGCAGGGACAGTTGTGTTCATTCCAAGAATTATCTTGCAGCCATCTGCAGAAACACTTCCTATCCCCTTGAAACACAGACAGTTCCCAGTATGGCTTGCATTTGCAATGACAATAAACAAATCACAGGGACAGTTAGTAAAGCATATTGGAATCAATTTGCAGACACCAGTGTTTTCTCATGGCCAATTGTATGTAGCATTATCTAGATGTACCTCTAGACAAAGCATTAAAGTACTATTTCCTGAAGGGAATGAAAACCACAAGACAACAAATGTAGTGTACAAAGAAGTATTCAATGGACTTCAAGTGTAACTGTATGTAGTTAGGATATGGACAGTTTGCACATGTGATTGAAATGGTCTTGGTTTTGTTTGTAGTTAGAACATGGACAATTAGGTATTGAAATGGTCTTTGTTTTTGTGTAGTTAGAACATGGGCACTTAGTGTATGTGACTGAAATGATCTTGAATGATTTGTAGTTAGAACATGGATAGTATAAAAGTCTTATTGTGGACTAAAATCATGTCCGTGCCAATGGCACAGGTACATAAACTCATATTTGGAAGGGGGTATCAGGTCAAAAACACTTAGACAATGTCCTGAAATACAACTGGCAGTGGAGGAGGGCCTGAGAACAATTTGGCTGGCAGTTGTGAATCATATGAAGGAGCATGGATTGGTGGGCCCCATATCAGCACTTCTGGTGTAAGTGGGTCACTTTCAATGATTCATTTGTCTGAAAAGTGGAATAGTGCCATTGGACATACATCCAAGGGGGAACCATCATCCCACCCCCACCATTTGACCATCCATTTATTTGATGCTGCTAACCAGGAATTTTGTACACCCCACATGCCACCCAAGCTAGGAGATGTGGCTGGCCTGTTATATGGAATTAACAGTCACTGGAATGGTCAAGCTATTGCAAAGAAGAGAGTTGGATTTGAAGTGTGCATTCCTTGTGAGTAATCAAATATCACCAATTGTATTAACATTTGATTAGAAACATAGAGTTACATTGGTTTTCTGTGCACAAGAACAGATATGATTATTATAGAAACTTTTACTTTTCTATTAAGTACCACTAAGTACCACACTTGTACATCAGTCTTGTTCGCTGCCACTACAGCTCTACATTTGGTACTGCTGTATACTGCTGCCACCATGCATCCAGTACCACTTGGTACCACTAGTACCGCTAACCTCCTGCATCCACTACTGCTTGCTACTGTGACCCTACCACACCCAGTACCACTTGCTACTGCTACCCTACCACATCCAGTACTGCAGGGTGCCACTACCCTACCACACACAGTACTGCTTGCTACTGCTACCCTACTGCATCACTGCCACTGACTGCCACCACCCTGTGGTATCCAGTACTGCTGGCTGCTGCTATCCCATTGCACCACTGGTGGCAATTCACCCAGAGCTTTAATGACAAAGTTACTTAACAATCTCTAGTAGTGGTAACTTTCGTGAAAAAGACTTCAGCTGGATTCAACCTCAATGCAAAATGCCTTCCCACCATGGTCAACATGGCCATGGGACCGGGCTAGAGTATATAAAGCACAATTGGCTACTGTAGACCATCATTTAATTCCTTGTCATTGTAAAGATACCCTCTTCATTCATAGTATTTCTTTGTTCATAGTATTTACCACCACTGAATAGTAAAGATACTCTCTAAATAGCATTGAGTACTGCTGTTGGACATATGTGGTAGGTCACGGTACTGTGATGGTACCACTGAATAACATTGAGTACTGCTGCCTGGCATATGCAGTAGGTCATGGTACCACGACATGGTACCGCTTTTTTAAGCAGTACCATGTTGCAGCACCCCGTGGGACCCTGCAGTAGAGTGCGGCAGTGGGTGCAGCAAATTCACGATGCCCACAAATCAAAGGAGGGATCCACAACAGATCAATAGTCATCTGGATTGAATTGAATTCCTGACATATCAGTAGCATATCATTTCAGAATATCTTCAGTCTATCTACTAGCTACCTCAGCAATATACTCTGAGGTACCCAAGGACTATTCACCTGAGCTATCTATACATTATTGAGTACACATCCCTTGCATATCTGGTTACATAACCTCGTGATATCCCACCCTAGACATCTGTGACATATCTGGCTAGACTGGTGGTGTAGTGTATCTTGTGTGTATAACTTGTAGTACTTACTGATGTGTCAGAAACACCGGGCGACCCCCAAACATTAGCACTGATGTTGAGAAGCTTGACTTGGACAATTCTGGGGTGCTGACAATTTGAATGGTGGATGAACGCGAGGGGCTTCTTGGAAAATGTGTGTGTCGAACGTGAAAGGAACTATCCCTGGGAAGGCTGCCATTATTGCACCTCGGTGCTCGGCTGATCATTTGCACCCAAGGCAAGTAGGTAGGAAACTTCGTTCTGGGTGCCAGGCTGAAGTTTTGGACGTCTGATCAAGCTCTGATCAAGCTCGGCATCGCCAAAAAGGCAGCTGATCATGCACAATATCTGAAACCAGATTAATTTCATTCGAAACAGAAGGCACAGTCAAATTACAGTAGACGTTTCTAGAGTGGAGTGGAATGCAGGCCAAAAAGAAAGAACAAAAGAAAGGAAAAAAAAAACAAAAACAAAACAAAAAACAAAAACAAAAAAACGGTGGCAGTATTGCAGAATCGATCACAGATCGACTGAAAGTGAGCTACCCAATGATCTTACGCCGCCTTCTCTTCAGTTTCCGGTGCTTGGGGTTTCCCCGTTGACTCTTCTAAGGTCTTGGCTTTGGGATCCTTTAATGTTATCTCTACCTTGCCAAAGAGGTGATCCTCGATCATCTGCCCAGGCAGGACCATCTAAGGAGAAGCTCGGGCATGATCATTTGAATGTCTTGAGGTAAGACGCACCCAAAAGCTCTTCAATAGTAGCACTTTCTCTGTACTCTTCAAGTCAGAGTTGTCGAGGACTTGAGTAGCATATGCTTTTGCTGTGATGAGGTTGACGACGCCGAAGACCCAGTGGTCTCCACTAGTAAGGCAGAACTTGAGAACTCGGTGCCCTTTGCGTCCATATCTTTGCCTGAGGGGATTTCGGCGGTCAGGATACTAATACCCCATAGCTCTGTTGGTATGACGTACGCCGCACAACATGTGGCAATCGCCTGAAACACGCCTGAGCTAACTATGACCAGGAGAGATGTAAATGAGTCCTTAGTAACGCTGCATAATCGCCGGGGCAACGACTTACTGCTACTCAGGGAAAACCATTCTCTTCGTTTGGCCTCTACGAAGAGAATCTCCCAGTCCAAACTGTCAGATAAGTCCATCAAGGACAACCTGTCCTCAAGATGTTCGGCAAGGTTTTGGTAGGTCCCTTGAACTTTAACTAGTGAGGTCACAGACTATGCAAAGAGGAAGCGAAACATACGCTCTCCGAGGCCGAGAGTATCTAGATCTTCTTCTCTGGTTTGTTCATACTGTTGACAGTATGGTAATCTACCATTTCTGGTGTTTTTGTAACTGATGATTGTCAGCAAGGCGTAGTCAACTTCTCCGGTGAGATATGTCCTATGAACTTTCGTCCCGTCCGTGCGCTCGATCTTCACTGCTTCATGGTCTGCGGTTATCCGGGCGAGCCAGAACTCTAGCCTGGAGGTGGTCGGGTGATGGTCGGCAAGCATATCGAAATGAGCATCAATCATCACCCTCGCTACACGCTCTGACTATAATAAACGTGTAAAAAGCAAGATAGTCGCCGTGAAAGGAAGATACTCACGGGACCGTGATAACGACGCCTCTTTTTCTTTAATTTGTCGTTCAAATCCCTGATGTGTTCATCGTTGATAGGATAACGGTACAAATGGAGTTTCTTGAGGCTGTCTGACTTGGAAACTTCCAGGATGTCGTTGATGGGATACCAAGCTAATACCTGAATGCCGAGTCTCTGGAAGGTGGCGGCAGTCTTGACGTCCGAGAGACTCATTGCCTTCACATTTGTGTCAATCAGTGGTAAGTCGACCCATGGGTCGTTACTTACTTCAAACGTATCCTCCAAATAACTCCTGGTAACGACTCGCCCGACGAAGTCCCGCAAGTGGTTCGGATTAAAAGATAGCGAGTACAGTGCATCGAGGTAACCACTGCGAGCCTTTTCATCGGGTACGTTGCTTTGAATTTGATTTTTGACGGGTGTCAGAATTTTGACTTCCAGTTCCCCTCGCGCTCGTTTGGTGCCCCATTCCTGGGCATTCTCCACGATCAGCTCGTCAAGGCGCAAAAGGAAGTCAGGACCGAGGTCTGAAACGTCGGAAGTCTTGAGGATTGAAGACGTATCTAGGAGGTAGAAGAATGCTCGTGAGTATTCGCATGGACAATATTCGTATGAGACGGCACCTTGAACTGGAACTGCCATTTGACTATGTAGGAGTGGCAAGCACTATGTTCTCGCTTTGGTGGGGAGCTGCGCATTGGGAGACACATCCGTTAAATATCCAAATCCTGCCGACGAATTCGTTGTCTGTAGCGTGCATTGCTCGAGGGGAATGGTCACCTCGTTTCTAAATCTAACTCCTTCCAAGTGATCTGACGAGTCCTGATTTATTGAATGTGATCGATATGGCATGATCTTGAATCCAGATGGAGGTAGAGAGATCAATGACGTGTTGGTCACGGATGGCGACAAGTGCAGACTGCACGCGTCGCGCACCTTTGCTCTCCCTTTGCCCTCAACGTTGTTGTCTCGCCCTCGATGTTTTCTTTGTTCTGCCATAAGCCTGTACTTGGCGTGCTGCGGAGAATCATACTCTGGCTCCTACCCCGCGTCTGGAAGCTGTTCCGCATCAAATGGTTCCATGGTTCGAACTCCCAAAAGACAATCCAAACCTTGCCACTCGAAATATTATGCGAAATTTTCCGACACCTGGATAGCAGGGGGCTCTTTGCTACCAAGCTGGTACGCTCTACTAGTACTTCTAATTGACAACGTTGTCATTTACTTTTTCCAGACTTGCAGGGCGTTCTACCATGCTACACAGTCGCGACAGTTCTGGCAACGTCTCGTCGAAACGTGTCAGTCGCTAAGCGGTGGGTCGGAAATCGGCGAATCTGTGGAGGGACATGCAGTTTCGGACCTTGAGCGGTGGGCTATACGGAGGCTGCGAGTTCATGAATCCTGGTTTCTGGATGCACCTCTTGCCTTTCGTGCCCGTCAAATTCAGTGTCTGCAAGCGCCGACGATAAATCGTAGTAAGCTTCTTCCAGGTGGGCGGTGGCTTATAGCAAATACCCTGGAAGGCCAATTCTGGGCTTATGACCTTGACTCATCTTGCACCGATCGCCAATTACTTTTTGATCCGGGAGAGTACGACAAAGAAGACAGAACGCGTGATAATCTCACGGCTTTCGCGGTCTGGGTTAGACCATCAGCGGGGGCGCTGTCATTTCGTGTTGTTCTATGGAGGATAGCGGGACCCACTGCAGGTGAGCTCTCAATTAGCGAAAAGGGAACTAAGAATTAAGCATATTCATTCAGTGGGGCATGTGACTAGGATGCTCATATATGAAGTGAATCTCCCGGAGAATGGAGAGATATCTGATTTCATGGCGAAACCGGTGTACGCCTCGCGCAGCTACCAAAACATAGGAAAACCTTGTGTAGGAATATCGGACAGATACTTGGCGGAAATACGGGCGGTTCGGAACGGAGATGGTAGCTTCCGGCTGGTGTTATTCTTCTGTCAGTACGTGACAGATGAAAGCAATAATTCACTATTTGAGGTCCACGCAGAACTTGCTACCACTAAAATTCTGGTGCGTATTGCTAGGTTTTTGCTTTCTTGCGCTAACGTTTCGTAGTATCATATCTACTTCACTCCTCGTGACCAAGTTGTGACAGCAGGCATGGACTTCATTGAGATTTACACTGTTCAACAAATTAGAAACCTCGAAGCGCAGCAGAGACTATCGCCTCTGCACAGGGTTCAGCTCGCTTCTCGCATCAATCACCTCGTGGGACCATTCCTCCATCAGAACTTCTTCTGGATAGCATCCGTTCTCGGTGGGGAGGAATTGCTATTGGTGCGACTACCTCAAGAAGTATCCGATCCTCCCCTGGTTACAACACTCGATCACCGCTCTGGGGAAATAGATGACACACTGGAGTGTGCTTTCTTCAATCAGGCTGTGACTGTTGCCATGCACTCCAATTGGACATTAGACATCCGAGCATACTCTTGGGATATGGAGCTGACGCAATGTCATTTTCAAATTAAAAAATGTCAGCTTCGTGAGCTTCATGAGCATCATACTTCAGCAGAAGTGTTTAAGATAGTGGGTGTAGACACAGCAACAGGTCGGGTTGTATTGCTACACCGCCACCACAAATTATGTATTGTTCTTGATACAAGATAAACAACACATCTCATATATATATATTTCGACCACTTGTGTTTCTTCTATTCTCCGAATCTTCCGCTCGATTCATCTCTTCAACCTACGTCACGTCTTTGTTCCACAGATGTTCCAAGCTCGCCAGTTTCATTTCCGAGTCTTTGCAGGGCCGAGTCCGTTTTCCTTTAAGTTTCAGGGCAGCTGCCTGACAAAAGATAGCCATATTTTCGAGATGTGTCCAGGATCTGCACAATGACCGGTCCAGAAGGGGACATTTTCAGAGATTTCCAGACCTTTCTATACACCAGATGAGTTTCCGGTCCTACTAGAGCGTCGGGTTTTAAGTTCGGATATGCTCAGCGCACAATACTTGGGCGGGACGTGTCCTTCGACCATGGGGGACTTTGCCTTGGTTCATGCAGAGTCTGTGCTGCTGATGTACTTCCATTGCCATTCCCTGTGAAGAACAACTGCATTCCATTCTTGCCACCAGGGCGAAGCTCTTGCGTGGATCATGGGTATACAGCTTCAATTTCAGGCCCGTAATGAGTTCGACGGCTCGGTCAAGAATCGTTTCTTGACCGACATTGATCTGATTAACATTAGCTATAGTAACGAGGAGCTGTAGAGAAACACAAGGCAGACAGTGGCCAAAAGCCAGCCGAGTCCTTACATGGAAATTGAGAAGTTGACTGTCGTAGTGAAAGGAGAGTGCGTCATGGGGAAGAAATGGGGTGATCCGTGTGCGAGAAAGAGAACGAAATCTCAAGTAGTTGTAGATGAGAATAGATGAAAGGAACCAGGAAGAGACAAATCATTAGAATGAGTATCAGTTAATAGTCTTTGATGGCCGGGACTGGGATGGCTTGCGAGTCTTCCTTCGATGCGGAAAGTTATGACGAAATCTAGAATAAATTAATTAAATATTCTTTTGGGACCAAGTAAAACTTACCATTGACAAGACCTTCAACAATTCCTCATCAGAGGGCTTACAGCCAAGCCCCGCCGACCTCCGGAAATTCGAAGACGACACAGCATCCCACTCCCACCCATCAAGAACATCATCAACCCCGGCTCTAGCGCGGTTCTTCACAGTCAGGATCTGCTCAGATGTCATCATGCTCTCCAATCGTTCAAGCACCTCCGCAACACTTGGCCTCTGATCTGGATCATGATTCCAACAATCTTCCAGAAGACGCCATGCCTCATCCGTCGCTTCCTCTACCATCTTTTCGGGCGGTGGCCGACTCGGCTGTTGACGAGAATTGAACAACTTTAATGTGACGGCTTCAGCTCCTCTGATTTCGTAGAAGGGGATCTCGCCGGTAAAGATTTCATATGCTGTAGATGCGAAAGAGTAGACGTCGGAGGCGGGCGTGGGCGAGCTGTCCTTGTCCAAGGCTTCTTGGAGGAAGAGTTCTGGGGCTTTCCATCGAGTTGTGCCACCACTACGTCCGGGCTCGGATCCAAGGGAAGACCAGACCAGGATGTTGTCGCCTAGCAGAGTGGAGAGGCCGAAGTCTGCAAGACAGGCGCGACCAGTGGATGTGACGAGGATATTATTGCCTTTGATGTCACCGTGGACGATGTTAAGGCTGTGCAGGTACTGGAGACCGCTGGCAATGTCATGAATCTGATTGATTGATGTTTTAAAAAAAGACTTCGAAGCACTGAGCAAAGAACAGACTCACCAAAGGAATCCGAGGAACGTGGGGGTTCTGCTTTAGGTAGTTCACGATATTGCCGTTTTCCATCCACGGTGATACCAGTCCGAATCTGTTCCTTCGAACCTCGTTGATATAAATACCGTAGAATGGTAGGATGTTTGGATGGAATAGTTGTCCCCATAATAGCGCTTCGTGAGAGAGCATCTGATGTAAAAATTGGTTCGGCTGCGCATAACAAAAATCAAGGCAGCATTAACTTACCTTGAGCAAGGGTTGTGTAGGCATCCGCTGGTACGTTCTTAATAGCTTGAGACAAACCACTTGGTCGTGCGACATAGCTTTCCAAACGTTCCCATAGCGTCCTTCATCAACCGCGTCACTTCCGAGCATCTCAACGCTGTTGAGTTTGAAACAACGAGGATACAATCCGGACCTTGTAGATAGGCGGGTCAGGGCTTTGAGAATGATTGCTCGATCTGGTCCTCGCAGCGAGGGGGAGTCCAATACCTATGAGACCAAGTCAGTAATGAGCGATAGGAGAAGGAGATCCGAGGGACTGACAACTTGCAGGGAATCCAAAATCTGTTGAGCTTCGTCGCCCCGATACGCGAGAAGAGCCTTGTACTTGGCTTGGTCTTGGAGGACGTCTGTTGTGAGCTTTCGCATCAGTCGATCTGTGACGCTGTTACACGAGAACCTGTAAGACTAGGAGAGATATCATTTTACATCAAAAACCTACGAAGGCTGCGCGTGTGTGTCACGACTGCTATCTGACGAAGCAATTGGTTGTTTGGTTCCTTGAGCATCTGTTGACAAGATAAATTAGATCGGCCCAAGATACTGGTGGAAGGGTTGATCTGACCTCGGGAAAATGTATTAGCCCTCACGCGAGAAACCCCCGTGACTATCGAAAGTCGAGGTCGGAGGGTTTTTGCTGGAGCGGTTCCCTGTGAGGGTTCAAGCTGTGAGGGACTTGGCGGGGTGCTTGAAGTTCCATGTGAATCCGAGCTTGACTCCAAGTCTTGGGGGCCCCCGTTGACAACCCGAAAACGACGCAAGGGAGTCAGCGGTGCAATGTCCGGATGGGGTCGGGTCGTGGGAGGGGGTGAGGAGAAAGAAGATGCATAAGAAAGCAGAGTGTCATCTGTTCTGTAGTCCTCCACTTGAAGACCAGCTCCTGGTACGTTGAGACTGTCGCCTGGAGTGGGATTGATCGGGTACTCCCACAAAGGGAAAGGTGTGATCGTAGTCTCCGGCGCTCGAAGGGAGCTGTCTTCCGAATCACTCTCCACGAGCTTCTGGTTCTGGGCAAGTGATCCGGGAACGTCGTCGTCTGGGGTTTCTAATTCAGGAGTATCTGGGGTAAAGGGGGTGAAAGGTGTGTAAGGAGTATGGGGCGTGAGTGGGCTAGCCTTCGATGGACGTCGTGGCTTTCGAGGTCCAAAAAACGATACGCGGGAGTCAGCAGCAGATGCGGGTCCGGAGGAGGTTTCAAGGTGGGGTAACCGGGGTCGGTGAAGTTCAAGTACATGCTGCCACCTTTGCTCCGTCTCCAAATCCAGACCCCTACGACGGTCCGCCCTGTTTGGCGAGTTGGCTTGCAGGGTACTATCGCTGCCAGTATATTCCGACAATGAAATTACGAAGAGACGGTCCGCGAATGAGTCCGAGGCGTCGCGCGTGCCATCCAAATCGTCCTTCGTCATCATCGTGCGCCTGCTTGTTCCAGCAATAGGTGGTCTGGGTCCGCCTCTCCAAGTGCTCTGCCCGTATGCGGGATCGCATTGCATATAGCCGTGAGTGTCAGGGGATTCGGGGGAAGGGGAAGTGGCCATCCTACACCAGGTAGAGGACGAAGGACTTTAGGCTCTTGACATGCCCTCTTTATGAGGAATCCTCGCACCGCCGTAGCGAGAAGATCTACACCTATTTTTGTGTGCGAGCATGTAATGGCGGCATGCGCAGCCATTTATGACGCGTGACGCCCCATTATACCCGAGCCAGCGCAGAAATCCGTTGACAAACAGAGAGCGGTCTACTCGCATCAGCTCTCGTGATCATGGCGACCCCATGACAGGGGCTCACCCAGATAAACCTGTGGACGGCCAAGTGACAAGGAAGCTCACAAAATGCGTGCTTTGAAGCCGCTTGTGCCGTACATCTTCACACAACAATATCTGGTATGCATACGCCGATGTCAGGAGAGAACAGCCTTGAGATCCAAGGCCTTATGAGCATGCCAATTATCTGAGCAATGTTTCCGAGTCAGGTCACAGCAGCGGATGTGGGGTCTTTGGATAACGATTCAGACTATGATTGGTTGAGAGGAGAAAAACTCCCAGTAGCAACAGCTTAACCTCACCTGTTCAGCAGTTCCGGGAGATAGAATCAAAGCGAGAATCCAATGATGGCAACCATCCCTGCGGCGTAGGGCGGTGAGACGATGACGCGGTTGGTAGTAGGGCAGCTGTTAGTCGGCCGAAGAGTCTACGTTGCTCAGTGGAGATTCTCGCGATTGATCCACAAAGGACTCGTACAAGCCGACTGCAGGTGTAGAATCCAGCAACACGACATAGATGACCACCCATCTGCATCAGAATCAGCAGGACACGGGGACATGCGCCCAAGTTGATGAGCCATGATCAACCAGCATGAGTCCATGACACGAGCGCCTAGACTCTCACTCCACGGTCATAGAAGGTCAAACAGGTGCGCAAAAATACGAGAAAAAAGACTGAAATAATGTTCGATGTCCAGGGGATTTTATATCAGATGTAACGAGCACGGCCATCAAGGGAAGGCCGGGGGGAAGAGGAGAGGAAGGGAAAGTGGTCAATGCGTAGGTGCCAGCGGACTTTCAATGGTTATGCAAGCCAAACTTGAACTTTAGTCAGTCGCGTCAAATTCAACCATCCCCCCTTCTTTTCCCTCCTCCCTCCCACATCTCCCTCACAATGTCTGAGAAACCCACAGGATATCGCGTCGAGTACGCCCCTTCCAACCGCGCAAAATGCAAAGGTCGGAATATTTTTTCTCTACATCAGATAATACCAATCCAACGCTCATGGTTGTTTGTTTATCCTAACTGATGTTGGTTTATGTTCGGATATGCAGGTCCCAAACCATGTTCAGGTTGGTAGCTTTATCCCCTATTTCCCATCAACTTTAACTGACACACCGCCATAGGTACTACCATTTCCAAGGGTGACCTCCGCTTTGGCACCTTGGTCGAGTTTCGCGGTGCACATAACTTGTACGTTATCCCACGCGCGCATTGCCACTTGTTTGACGTCGCTAAGTCGAATCTTCGTAACACAATAGCGCATGGAGGCACTGGGGTTGCGTAACACCCAAAATTCTTGAAAATGTCAAGAAGAACCTAAGCGAGCCCAACGAGCTCGACGGTTATGGCGAACTCAATGAGGACGATCAAGCCAAAATCATTAAGGCTTGGCAAGATGGCCATGTCGCTGACGAAGATATTCCAGATAGCGCCAGGAAGCCTGAAGGCGAGGAAGGGGAAGAAAAGCCCAAGAAGAAAGCACCTGCGAAGAAAGCGGCCAAGAAGAAGGACGAGGATGCTGAGGAGGACGGTGAGGAGGAAGTGGAGGAAAAGCCCAAGAAGAAGACGACCAAGAAAGCTGCAAAGAAGGATGCGGATGCTGAAGATGGTGAAGATGAGGTTCCGGAGGAGAAACCCAAGAAGGCCAGGGCTACCAAGAAGGTAGGCTGGTCCCTCTCAAATGTGCAGATATCCTGACCACATATTTCTTTCGTAACAGAAAGCTGAGGAGACCGGTGAGGAAGGTGAGAAGCCCAAGAAACCTGCTAAACCCCGTGCCAAGGTGAACAGTCTCTCCATCGCAAATTGACAAAGGTGTTAATGCCTGCCCACAGAAAGCAGAAACAAATGAAGAGGGGGGTGACGCAGAGGAGAAGCCTAAGTCCAAGCGCGCTCCCGCGAAGAAAGCGGCTGAACCCAAAGAGAAGTCGGCGCCCAAGAAGCGTGCTTCCAAGAAGGTAAATTCCCCACGTTGGTGGATACACCATTGGAAGTACTTGTTGACCGAGATCTCAACCCAGCAGGCCGCAGAGGACGAGGGTTCCGGAGAAGACTTCAGCAAAGAACTCGCGGATATCAAGGACGACGAACACGAGGAAGAGGAAGACCAGGAGAAACCCAAGAAGAAGGCTCCCGCTAAGAAGGCTCCTACGGAGACGAAGACAAAACCTGCATCCAAGAAGGTGGCGGCTTCGGGTTCCAAGGGCGTGAGTATTTTATGCTTACGATCGTTATCGTGCGCTAGCTCATGGTGCATATTGGCAGGATGAGGATACAAATATGAAAGATGGAACAAATGAGGGCGCGGAAGAAGAGAATGGCAAGAAGCGCAAGGTATGTGAAATCTGATGTCGTTCAGCAAGCTTTTTTATGTGTTCCTTGCCATAGCGTGCCCCCACTTCGAAGTCCTCAACCAAGCCCCCGTCCAAGAAAGCAAAGCCAGCCTCAAAGGCCAAGAAAAGCAAGGAGACCGTTGAAGAGACCTTGGAAGAAGAGGAGGAGTAGATCGGCCGAGGCGGAACACAACAACCACGCGTTCTTACGACATGGTCACCACCAGATTGGACTCGAACTTTCTGATTTTTTTTCTTCATTTATTTTTCTCCTCACTTCTCCTGTGATATCTCGTCCTTCGCTAATTCGCTATCGCTGGTTCTTGTTTTCAGATCTTTCGCCCCTCGTTCCTTGTTACATTCTGCGTGTACCATTAATATGAGTAATACCCTGTCGTTGAGCATTCCAGGTTGTCAATGTTATGCTGGTTTTCGATCGAATTTCCATGTATGCCTCGTGTGACTTAGTCCAACGGTATGATTCGCTGGGCGGAAAGGAATCGATGCAATGCAGAAAGATGATACAGGTTTCAAAGTACACAGCGTTACGATCTATGCCTTTGTTCCAGCAGCTTTTGCGTCCTCAGCGGCAGCGACAGCAGGGTTCACCTTCTTGCCATCTTTCCATCGGACACGTGGAGGGGGGGCACGGTTGCGACGTCCCTCACGAGAGCGGACACGGACAACTAAACTTCATGTAAAAAGGCAGCAGGCAACGCAGTAAGAAGTCCACTTACCATGCGAGTGGATAGCACACGAGACGCAGTACGCAATTTTGATGTACAATTTGGGGATGACGTATTCTAAGATAAAAGTCAGTGGCAAATCCGAGGAACAGAGATGGATTTACTCACCGGGATAAATGCTAGCCTCGTTGATATCCCTAACAGCAGCACTCTCGACCATGTTCCTCACTGTGAAACGCTTGATGGCCTTGTCCTTTCCAACGCAGCGAGAGCAGTTGGAGCAGCGGACGAATTTAACGTGGCCACGGCCCTTCTTGTTGCGACCGCCATTTCTTCTTTTCTTGGTCTAGAGAATGCACGAAAAAAACCATCGTCAGTAAAATTCATATAGGGAGAGTTGCCCGCCAGTCGACATCCAAAGTTCCATTCACGCATCCGGCTCAAATCCACCGCTTTTTGACAGAATTTCGGCACAGATAGACGTGCAAAGGTCTCCTGAATGCGATGGGTAGGGTGAAAACGCACCATTTTGTCTTGCGAGGTCGATAGGCGATGTGTTGGACGGCGACGAGGGCAGTTGAGCGATACACTAAGGGTTCAATTTCGGTTGTCTCCGTTCACACGCGGCGCGGCCGGCAGGAGGGGTCCGGGGTCCCGGTGTCCTGGCAGGGTTGCCAGCGCTATTTGATCGACTTTTTGCGAAGAACAATGACATTGGCTATCTTTAGTCACCAACTCAACGACCTTTTGTTCTGCGGAAGATTATAAGGAATGTGTCGGTCGCCTAACGGGACTCTTTACTTCTCTGGTGCCTTTTGCTCCCTCCTCTTCTCGTTCCTTTACGTTCTTTATTTTTTTCTGGAATTTTACCTGAGCCAGGCGCTCATAGACTGACGCTTCACGACTGACCACTATAATATCAACTTCAAGTTCCATTTAACGTTGATCTTTTTCAATTATAATGTACAAGAGCGTTATCCTTCCTCTCTTGAGCTTTGCTGCTGTTGTCTGTGCCGCGCCGGCGTCGCTTGATACTGCCACTCTTTTGCAGAACGGTGAAGAGGCTCAAGCACTTAATAGGCACTTCAGGACTTTGAAGGCGTCCGACCCTTGCCAAGGTACGCACTCTTTTTCTCTCAAACCAAGCCCGCTCATTAACTGTTCCGTGAACAGACGGCCAGGTTGCATGTATCGGCAAGTCTATCGCGAAATGTCAGGATGCTACCTGGGAGACCACTCGAGGAGAATGCTCTAGATCGCAACTTTGTTTTGCTTTACCATCCGTATCAAGCTCGGGAGCGGTAAGATTTCGTCACCTTTTACAAGACCTATCTCTTAAAATCCCTCTGCAGAAGATCACTTGCACCAGCCAGAAGAGTGCCGAAAACCTCATCACCGCAACGGGAGCCACTGGAGGGATTTTCGGCAACCCAGCTAATGGTACATTGGAAGTTGGCGATGGAAGTGCGACCCAGCGCGCTTCTGACACGCCTTCTGCATCATATGTCATGGGTCCGAGCACCATTGTCCCGGATTTTACTCCTGCAACAACCTCTCCACTCCCGACCTCTACTCCCGGAATTTCTGCTCCAGATAGAGACAGTGGAGTCCGCGATGACGAGGGTTCACGACCTTGCACTATGCGTGAAACTAATGTCCCTCCCACTCAACCAACCCCGACGATTATAGCCGACACGACACCTTCTGCGTCTATTGAATCCATTGCCTCCACTCCTCAGGTCCCCACCACCGCAACGCTGCCGGTACCTTCCACGTCCACCGCAGCACCCAAAGAGGCTATTACTGTTACTGTTACCCTTATCCCATTCCAACCTACGACCCTCGCATCAGAAACCCGCATAATCTCCCCGGAGGAAGCATCTTCGATAGTTTCAAGTATCAATGCTGCTGCGAAATCCACAACTGTATCCTCCGCCCCAACGCCATCTGCTAATTCATCCACATCAACCAGTATACCTATCTCAGTGGTAGATGACACGATTCCCTCGCCATCTTCCCCATCTCCTGCGGTGTCGACCCAAGGAGGTTATGGAGGTTATTAAGGTGATATTCACTATTGACATGTATTTCTAGCGTACCGTATATCCAACTGTATCCAATTAGTAGTCTACGCAAGCCGTCACATGCAACATATACATGACCCATCCTCATGAAAAACGCTGGTCGTCAATTAACTTGGTACGAAATTCTCACGCCTACTTTTCTTGAACCGCTTCCGAGCCGAAGCCTCATAGAACGCGCTTCCTTGTGACAATGAACTCGTGTAACCTCTTGTCCATCAACGTCAACGCTCATAACTTGCAACCCGTGCATGCATTAACCTCCGCAAAAAGAATACTTAGAAATGATTAGACTTGGCAAGCACTCAGATTATCAACTGATGATGACGCGTGATTGACCTCTGGCGTTCGTATCTTACCTGACATAGGACAATCAGATAGATCATCCAATCCAACTAGCGGTTCAAGCTCCCGTATGCCACCGAATAATCCAGCCAGGAGATCCGACGCGCGCCAAAGCGATGATGATAGACAATATTCACGAAAGATATCTAAAACATCATCCTATGGTCATATTCCTCCTCCGGTTGCTGGGAACGTTCCTACGACAGGTCGAAATCAAGCTCGTGGTGAGGATCCTCGGGTTCATGCATCCTCAAATGGACCTTTTGCACCCCCACCCCTCCACGCCCGAATGTCGCTCCCAAACCCAGGCCAATACCGTGCGATCAAGCAAACCTCTTCGCGGTCAACACCTTCTTCACCGTATCAATCACCCGCGAGGAGAGGACTACCAGAAGAACCCAGTAGATCGAATCCGACTGCACCCATCTGGGACGTGGGACCAAGCCAATCCCGAGGAGGATTCAACACGGTATGTGCCCTTCACACCGATCTCCTCCGACATTTGCGTTAACGAAGTACACAGCAACGAACACCAATCCGCAGTGGGCCCTCCTACCCATCAGCATCTTTTTCCATACGCGTCCCAGGTACACGCATTCAGCCCTTTTTCAGCTACACTAGACGTGCTAACGACGAGTTTAGGTCGCAAAGCAGCTTCAACCGCTCCTCCAATGTGGAGCCCGCAAAACGAACCTCGAAGCCTGAACATCAGCCGCATAATAGCGACGCCCAAAAAACGTCCGCCCATCGAAATCAACAAATCCACGAGTCTCCCAATGCCTTTCTGGCAGCATCAAGACGCTGAACATGAGGCTCAGCAGAAAGTCGAACGTCGGATGAACAAGCTTGGCGAACTTGGACACCACGCTCCCTTCAAACAGTCGCCTGTGGCTCCGCGACGGTTCTACTTAAACCCTGCTCTCCAACTGGTTCAAGACCCAGCCTCGGATGAAGATGAAGCTGGGCACCCCATGGATATTGACCAAGCCCCACAGAAGAACCTAGGGTTGAAAACTACTCTCCCGAAAACGTGAGCATCTCCATTTCTTAGCACTCATGCTGACCACCCGACCACTTCCCAGTGCTCACATCCCTAACCTGGCGAATCGGAAAGCTGCCCGCAAATTACGATGGCCGCCACCTCCCAAAGACTCCTCGAGGGAGAGCAGCTCCAAATCAAGTTCGTCGTCTAGCGAGTCATCTGATTCCATAATCGAGTTGACCGACACCGAAACCGAAACCGAGGAACATCCCAAGGACAAAGACACATCAGACCAGACTGAACGCGACCCGCTCTCCGAGAATGAAATCGTCATCGTTGAGCCTCCACAACCACCCATCACTATCTCGCTCCCTCAGATTGCGCCTACTATCCCTCGGCCGCCTAGTCCCCCCACGGGACCACCTGATTACCTCGTTGCAGCTTTAGAAGAACTTTGTATGGCTTCTGTTCGAATGCAAAAGACAAAACAGCTGCCATTTCTACGAAGGAATTTACGTCGGGGTTTCCGGATCCGATGTAACGCCATTGGTGTCAAGACTACGAAGTCAAAACCCAAGATGCCCATACTCGTGCGGTACGAGCACATGGAGTCAATCTACGATACACATATATCACGATGGCTTTGCCCGTTTTGCGAACTACACGGAACGTTTCCGAATAAAGAGATGTTAAGGTGTCATTTGCACTGGGATCACCCCGAGGTTATTTTGGAGCGTTGGGAGCAGAGGACAAATAACCAGGTTGGTCGATTCACCGTTCTACAGAAATTCAAGCAACTGAGATGTTTTCAGGGAAAACCAGAATGGCGAATTCATATGCTGATTCCCGAAGTCACCTACGAGGTGATACAGCCTAGGTACGTCCTTGTTCTGACTTTGATCTTTACTATTCTTTGACATGACGAGAACTTGACAGAGTGTATGATCCTTACGCCCTCAAACTGGAACCAGAAGAAACCCCAGCTGATATTGACAGCCATGTCACCCCTTCTCCCTCGCCGCTCCGACCAGTCGAAGAACCAAGACCGATCAGTGCCCCACCCATACAATCGCCTTTATCAATCCGCTCGCCGTCACGACCTCTCTTGACTCCGGGCCGGGACCTGTCCACTGAACATCCCGAGGGACCCGGTGCTATCAAATCGAAACTAGACCTCCTGCGCAAACCAGAGCCTCTCGAACCCGTTGCACTGAAGCCGCCGTACCCCGAGAGGCGTGAAGGGCTCTCACCCCGGTTGCGGCGATCCTCCACTGCTCCCTCATGGTCCAGTCGTACACGCTCGGTTCTCACCGATACGACTGAACGTGAAGAATCTCTCAGTACAGTACGTATCGAGCATAGCCCTGGTCCAGCAGGCGGCCTTTATCCCGGCCCGCCGCCTGTACATGATCCATTAGGCCCCGCAGCGCAGTTCCCGTACCTACCAGCGAAATCCGAATACGAGGGACCAGATATTTACTATTCATGTCGGCCTGGTGGGCCGAGCACGTTCGATCTTTTGAGCACACTCCCCATGGAACCTTTTGGTGTTTTGGAGTGGGATATTTTGGAAAGGGAAGAAGAGATTTATGAGAGTGATGATGTAGCAGTTGAGTTCAAGGTCATGCATGCGTTATGGGTTAGGTGGATAACTCTGAATAGGTGGGATTTCTTTACATCTTCGCCATCCATCGTATCTGATTTCTCGATCTTAGGCCTCAATTCATACAGAACTACTATAAAGGCACTATTGGGTTCATTGACATGTATTGGAGGATGATTCACCAAGCTGCTGGATGGAGGGCGATGCGATATTGGTTGCTCGTAAGTTCTGCTGTTTTGCGTGACTAGTGGTATGTTGGTGCTGATGACCGGGAAAGGTGTTATTGGTACACCGATTTTTGACTGGACGTGAAGTCGCGAAGGCTTTGAGACACTATGAGGACCTTACGGGAATGCCTTATTGGTGATTCTTCATTCGATTATGTTGAAAATAAGGATCGTTCCCCGATATCACGGGCATGTCCATCCTATCTTAATCTTAATATGTACTTGCAAACAAGAATGGTTTCTCACGGGGGATAAAGACCCGGTGACACGGTCTGATTGACTGATGAGGTGGGACACTTGATGCATTGATGCGCGGCTCCTTTAACGATGCACTCCACGAGTGTTGCCTTCCCTCGAGCGATATAGATTCTTCTTGGAATATGAATGTTTGGAATGACGGTATGCGCGTGGTATATATAGATATTTCTTAATACTTACAAACCAGAACGGTTTCTCACGGGATAAAGCCGCGGTCTGATTGGCTGATGAGTGTGGGACACTTGATGCATTCATGCACGCGACTCCTTGGCCAGTGCAGAATTCCACCGGTGTCACCCTTCTCTGAGCAATAGAGGTTCTCTGCGGAGTATCCAACTTCGAAACTATTATAGGCGCGTGGTGTATATGGATATCCTACCATCTTGAACATCCTGGGTTCATTAGGAGATTCCATTAAGGGTTGCTCCTCGGCATCAGTCTCAATCGCTTACAACTTACCGTAGGGTCCCAAGATCGTAAACAGTTGATTCTACATCTATTGATCGGCTGTGGCTCCATGACAGTGCGTATAACCAACGGGTCCCGACTCATATGCTTCAAAATCATGTTCCTCTGCCATTTTTCTGTAAAACGAGGTGTGCATGAGGCATCCTCCCAATAGTAGTTCCTTGCTCATCTGGTAAGCGTAGAGGTAATCACAAGCAAATATGAGTGGACGTATGAACGTCAAGGATCTGTTTAAGGAGAAGCTCCTTTAAGGCTAAATCTCGGACTTAAACTATCTCGATATGGAGGTTAATATGTCCACTGTCATAAAGTTTAAAATTGTACGTACAGTATGTATTAATACCCATGGACGTGAATGCATCCGCTGGCGGCACCGAGACACGCCCAACCCTCTCAAAAACCCATAGCTCCAACAGCATTGGGGTGAAGTTACATTGCTCACTCCCTAAATACGCCCGTAAACAGCTCTCATTGATTATCCCAATTCTACCCCGGCTCCCAGGTCCCATGTTCAGGAATATGGATGAGAATAACTTTCTGGGCACACGAGGTTGGGCTTCAGATTCTTAGACTATGATAATTGTTCAACATTCATCCCCAACCCAGGTTCTTCAGTCGGATTCTTCTCCAACGCACGCCGCTTCACGATTCAGAACTCAACAATGATAAATGTGCATCAATCGAACGAAATCTACCGTAGGTGCACAATCAATTCAGGGTAGTTCCAACCTCACAGATCGGCAGTAATGAACCTACTCGTAAAGCAAACAATTCCTGGTGCTGCATTCGATTCCTCCGAACGTTACCCTCCTCCAAGCTGCCATCCTGGAACGCGCCCTGCAATTATGGATAACATCCAGACGTGGATGCATGATACCTCCCGCGAAAAGAAGATCATTTGGCTCCATGGACCTGCCATTGTTGGGAAATCAGCCATCATGCAGACACTTGCGGAAATTGAATCAGACTCACCAGCCTCCATACTCGGCGCCACGTTCTTCTCACATTCCGGAAAACGCGACGATCCACAGCGCGTCTTCATCACCATCGCATACCAACTCGCCGTGAAATATCCATCTTACCGTCAATATGTCATTGACCTCCTCACCACTGATCCTAATGTCGTCCGGAAGTCTATGGCCGAGCAGTTCAAAAGATTCATCATTCGTCCTTTTGCGGAAAACAGGTTGGAGGGTCTCCACGAGACCGTGCTGATACTTCTTGACGGATTAAACGAATGTTTGACTGAACGGGCGCAGTGCGATATGATCACACTCATTGGAAAATTTGCACACGAATGTCCAGCCACACCCCTCATCTGGATAATTGCAAGTCGGCCTGAGCCACATATCAAGGCCGCATTTTCATCTAGCGCTGTCAGACAGAGTTATCTAGATATGGAAATGCCTGTCAACCCAGCTGGGGGATGTCTAAACGTCGGGCGTTACTTACGAGGAGGTATTGGCGGGGTCACCTATGTCCCCTCCGTCATTTCCTCCATCACTACGTCAATAGCGATAGGAGTCGCTGTCGTGGGGGTTTTCCGCTGGTGCAGGTGGTCCCACCCATTCCGTTCCCATAGTTAACTTCGCTGGTGGCGAGCTTTATGGGGACCTTTTTTTCTCCGTTCAAAGGACCTTCACGTTAGACCATTGGCAACAGGCCAAACTAACCTGTTTGATCTCCATCGTCCCTCAGAAGACGTGCTGGCAGTCAGAAACATCGTTGGTAATGTTTGCTGGTTTGATCACGATGGAGGTTTACGTCTGTTGTAGTCGGCTGGGCCTAACGGGATGTGGACGCGAGCGGTACACTTCGGAGGCTTCACTCGGTCCTTCCGCAGGAAGTAGAAGAGAATTAGGTAGTGAAATGGCCGACACTTGTATTTTATTGTCATCAGTACAATTCGAGTACTCACTCCTGATGTATTGATGTGTACTTCGAACTCGTAAAATAGAAATTCATTTGCATGTTGGATTGGGTTTTGAGGCTTTTCTACAATACTTGCAGCTGCGAAGTCGCTTGACGAGGGTATGGTTGAGAATGAAGTGGCGGGAGGAGGTTGGGGATTTGCACTGGTACTTGAGCACGGGAGAATGGAGACAGTGAGGCATTGAGGTCGTGCTGTGATGTATCAATAGATCAGCGTGAGAGCGTCAAATATTTGTGTTAGATTGTCACTTGCTATTGAAATCTTAGATCTACCAATGCCTGACTCTTTTGCGATCTCTAGAACTCCTCTGTCCTTTAGAAAAAACCGCAAATACTCTCTCCTCTCTCACGGAAACACACCCAACAACGTAGACCGCAAGGGACAAGTCCTTTTCAGCCTTCTTTCCTCCACAAAACCTTACGATCGCCCAACGTGCCGCATTAGCTGAGAAACAACGCCAAGGCGCTTTATTAACACATCAGAAACAACAAGAGAAGGAGAAGTCTGCTTGGGCTGGGTTGGACTCTCTTGGTCGTGGTGGATTCGGTGGGTTGACACCTACACCCGCTGCTGCTGCCCCGGCAAATCTGTCTTCAGAGTTAAAGTCGAACGCGACACTGAGCACCGTTTTGGTCGACGACGACGGCGACTGGGGGTTAGGCGATTTTGGTAAACCCGCTGCCTCGCCTCAGGACAAACTGAAGCCTAAATCCGCGACTTCGAGTGTGGAGAGCGATAATCAAGATGACTGGGGTCTGGGAGACTAATTTACCCCCGGCCACTGCTGCTACAACCACCAACGCAATAAATTCTGTGAATACGCTTTGGCATTCCGACGAACTTGCTGCCACCTCCAAAGACCGACCCCAGAAGTATAAATGCCCTCGTATCGCGTAGATTCACCCTCCCGCAATTTTGATTTCGAGAGTCGTGAAGATAGGCTACTGAATGAGAGCGACGATAATGAGCGGGACGGTGAGGATGACTTTATGAGCGTATTCAACAAGGTACGCGTCATCGCTATCCACTTCGGATTTCCCTCATCCCATCTCGACAACCTCTATCTCCTCTAGCCAGGACTCCCTGCCCGTACACAATCCACCAACATATCATTTCCCGCACTGCTATCCAACCCCAATGGCACATGTAGCGCCTCACTACCACCTCACTTCCTCAGTCAAATCGTAGAAATGGAGCTCTCAATACCCCGAGCCGAAGCAGCACCCGCAGCGAACAATGACGTCCAAGCTGCCCTCGAACAACTTCTCGCGCCCGACGGTGGAAGTAGTCGTGGTACACCCGCGTTGCGCAGTTCTACCATCAACAGTCCCGCTTCTCCCCAACAACAGCAGCAACAACCACAGCCCGGGCCTGGAATCCCTCGTAGTGACATATTCGTAGTTAATTATCACAAGACGCAACTAGACTTTTTTTGGTAATCGTAACCCATGTTTCCTTCCATCGACATGCCATTCTGACTCACCCGCCCTTCAGAGCTGACACCAAACCATTTTCAACATTACAGAAAAACCGGGATTTGATTGAAGCCTATTTACGACGAGGCTCCGAGTCATGGAACACATGCCACCCTCTTCCGGACCGTCTCAAGGAGAACGTGCACAGGTCCTTACTTTGCTCGGCGAGCCAGTTGTTGATGGGGTATTCGAAGAAAGGTATTTATTGGTCAGCGCGTCCGATCCCGAGCCGGCACACTGCAGCAAGGGCCTGCTCATAACTTGTGTACAACCAGCAACGGCGATAGGCATCTACACAGTAGGGACTGAGAGAAAGAAAAAGTAGCGATGAGGAATAGGGGTTCAAGTTGGGAGGTGTCAGGTTCGTACGTCCAGGTAAGACAGGCAATCACATCCGAAGACTCGGAGCCGAAATTGTTGTCAAAATCCTTACCAAATAAAGTATTGATGCTTGCTTGAATGGTTTGCTCCCTGCAGATAAGACGGTTGGGACAACAGATCGTTCCTACTCACGGTTGGAGGTCATTAGATCTTGATATACACCGAGCACGGCTTGTAGAGTAATGTCACCGTGAATATGCAGCTGCATTTATAGATATGAGATATGTACCGGGGGATGTTTCATACTACACTACAAGTTGGAAGGAAATTGATACTACTTAGATGCTCGTGAGATATACATGCAATTGACTCATGATTGATTGATGCTGACGATGGAAAATGGTGTCCTACCCGATAGCCCGTCGTCAGGACGTGAGGTGACAAAAGCTATGAAAACTCCTATCCTACTATGTTTTCTGCCATGTCCTCCTCTCACCATTGCAACGGGGCACATTGGAAAACATCCTTGTTAATGCTGACCAGCAGCGACCAGCCGGGTCATGTACTGCGTCTCGTCAACTTCGGAAGGAAACTGGATGGAGGTACGGGAAGTGGTGGTCTCGTAAACCTGAGGGGAGAGTGTGGACTACGGGGGGTCATTGTAGACCTGTATGTGGGAGCTCGAGACGCGACACTCATCCGATCATCTTCGTTCTCTCTATAGACCGGCAATGTCATGAAGCTCTGCTGACTGGCGATGGTGCCATATGTCGGAGGGCGGTGCCTCCCTGGTGGTTCTGGCACGTAGTCTTCAGCAAGGATGTTTCCGGATGCAGGGGATATTGGCGTCTCAGGTGCCCTCATGTCGCCGAGGTCAATACCGAACGAATCCAAGGTAGCAGCCTGAGATATGTGTGGTGATGGCGGGGGAGACTCCATATGGGTGAGGGAAGGCTCTCCATGACTGGCGCTTGCTTCAGTCCTTCGAGCATCCGATGTGGCCAACCCCCTGAGGGGCTCCAGCCTTTTCCCCAGAGAGACGCTTATCGTAGTTGCCCTGGACAACCGTTTGGAAGTCCCACTATTGTTTCTCGATAGAATGCTGGTTTCAGTGCTGGTGAATGGTGTGACACGTGCCGGATTTGATTGGCCGATCTCTGGACCGCGCAGCGGGGAACTTGAAAGAGAAGATGGCGTTCTATGTGGAGATATGGACAAGATAGACATTCGTGATAGTGGTCTCGAAGAAGGTGGGTCCCGGGCCTGGATACAGTCTATCCTGTGTGGCCTGTCTGTTGACGGTCGATCAACACTTTCTTCTTTGGCGAAGTGCCGGAACCAGGCAAAAGAGACGTTGTGCTTCCTCAGCCAGGGTACGGAACGGAGGAAGAGGAGGAAGATCGTCCCGAGCACTAGGTTGAGCAAGAAAAGGAACAGCCGATGCTCGCAAATGTAAGTAACGATCGTCAAAAAAACCTCAGCAGAACTCCTGTATCGAAGCGTTGGTCAGGACCCTAGCATCGGGGATTATGTCGCACGTTCAAGTATGCTAACTTACTCCGTCATACCCCGACGCCTGTTCTTGTGGGTGGACGCGGCAGGGACCCAGATGAAGTTAAGAGGGGGGGGTGTAGAGAAGGTGATATGTAAAGAGCCTTTCATTCCATGAGCAAGATTCTGTATCTTTTCTATCATCGACAGGTGCGCCAGCGCCTATACGAAACACAGTGGATTATGACATCAATCAGACGGGGAGGTCATCAAAAGATCGAGCCCAGGCTGTCATCACAGCATGAGGCAGTGGAGGGCTCGAGTTCGCCTGCAAGGGCGATATACCTTAAATTGACCTTCGAAGAGTTCAACGCATCTGATGCTTTGCCGAATTTGCAGTGTGAACGAAATGAAGCGGAGTTGATATGCCGCAACTGTTAAAAATACAAATGGCGAGAAAAAAATGGGCATTGACAGTCCGGTGCGGGACGGAGGAAGCCCGAGGAAATGCAAGAAGTGGACACGTAGGAGCTTCAAGAGGCTCAGCCCAGTCGGAGGTGCCGAAGCCTTGGATGGAGCGAACTTTGGTTCTTTTCGATGTAACCCTCCCCAGCCAAACCACGTCTTCTTCCTCCCTTCGCTTCTTGGCCTCTCTTCCTTTGGTCGGACAAGCAGAGGGGCTATCTGGAGTGGGAAGAGGCGTCTGGAATTATAGAAAAGAGCGGGGCAAATTGTGCAACAAATTAACGACAGATATCCTACCAACGGAAGAATGGGCTAAGTATTGCTTTCGTGCATATTTCTGGGTTCTGGTTTGTGGAATGCGGGAAAGAAGGCTCATAGCCAGTCTGTGGGATCTAATATGGATGGAGCTTCAAGGAAAGCCGCCAAGAAGATGCGGCGTCCTACCCAGTATGACTTACGAATGCCTGAAAATGGACCACGGGTCAAACTTAACCTGAATGATTTGTGAAGTGTAGGAGGTGGATGGGGCCGTGTGGGTCTGCGGTTCGTTCAATGAATGGTTCAGGAGATCCATGCTGTATTGGGAGTCCAAAGCCAAGAAAAGGGGAAATGGGTGCCGGACCTGAGGAATGGCAGCGGAAGAAAGTGGTAGATGTAATGTATCTCGCGAGCCGCAGGCACAGGAGATAGGGACCTAGTCGACATGAGCGGAGGCGGTGGGGGAGATATAGAAGTTGAATTATGGATAAAGAAAATAGAGGGTAAGGTGAGCTTAGTGGTCTTAGATGTGACTTGTTAGATATCTCATGGAATGTTGGGACGTGCATCCAAGATGGGTGGACAACATAGCGGCTCAGTTCAGCTTTATAAAGGTAGGAAAGGAGTATTCCGTGGAGAGGGATATTGAGACTACCTGAAAGTGAGACGGAGTCCGGGAGGAAAAGGAGATTTATTCATATGTGGAAGGATGCTTGTTGATGTGCGCACACTAGCGCGGAGTTCTGAGTAAAAGAAACCCTGGATATCATGTTAGAATTTGTGGATTGGCAAAGGAGCCGATAGCGGAGGTCGTGAAAGCGATGCCCTCGCATGATGGGAGTAGACCGTGCACTCAATGCCCGACTCTACGGATTTGTTCTCCTGGTATAAGGGTAGAGTGGAAACACTGGCACAGCTCATCTGAGTGTGATATGTCGGCGGCCGGCTCCTTTCTGGAATGCTGTGCAAGGACTGCCCCTCCGCAAAACATGCGTTGATAGGGTTGGCCGCCTCATCGTTATAAACGATTGGTCGGGGGTGGAAGAAGGGGGTGGGAGTGGTTAGGAACTGGTCCCGTACAACGTCTAGAACGTCCGGCATCGAGGCTGTCGTGACTGGGGGTCCGGTGTTGCTCCCCGTGATCATGATGGGGTCAATACGGGATGAATATGCCCGAGAAGTTCCTACAGCAGACATAATTGCTGTCTTCGCCATTGGTGAAGCGGGTTCGCGGTCGTTATTGGGTGAGATGGTCTTAGCGAACGAGTTGGGCCAAGGAATAGGATTGTTTGAATTTTCCGGACCAGCCGAAGCTGCTACAAAATCAACTGGAGGCTGGGTGTGTGATATGACAAGCACCTCGAGCCTTTCGTCATTAGGTCCAAGCTGCGAGATCCCTTTCGAGTTCTCGAGGCTTCTGATGTGGGAGGGGAGGCAATGTTGGGAAGTGGTAATGACCACAGCGAACAGACAGAGATCAGTCACGAGAGAAATTGTGATAGGCGCAAGAGTGAATGAGGCGACGAGCCACATTGAGATTGAAGGGGTCGGGTCGAAGGGTTCTTGATGTGGATACTACTGTCCGGGTTTATATGTTACTACCATCGAGTGGGAGCAGGGCATAAGAAGTTGCAAGATTGCCAAGCAAAAGGGAAAACAAGTGAGGGAAATGCCTAAGGAGTGTAAACAAGATGGCCATGGATACGGAGAACTCACAGCAGTCCAAAATGCAGGGGCACGACAAAGATGTGTACGCTTTGCATCGATCGTGGATCAGGTGTAGTTCCACTTGCATATGCTCCCAATGTCTTGATGTAATAATCCGGCCTGATCATCACCTGAGAAGAATGGTGAGTCGGGTGGCAAGGCGTCTCGCCGCCCCGCTCCTATCCACCCTCTGTGCCTCCAATTCAATTTCTGTACGTGCCACAAAGGCGATGGCGGATGCGGGCGCCTTGACGGATATTTTCTCCGATAGCCATTTTTCGTGAACCGAGACGTAGCGAGGAGTATATATTCGCGCTAGTGGGCTGAGGCGGAGAGCGGTGAGACGCTTTCTATGAAGTCGGAAATGAAAAAGGCAGTGTGATAGCCAGTGCGAGGACGTTGAGACGCGTGATTACATCATGAAAAAGCAGTCGTATGTAGTTGTAGAAAGGGTGAAGAAGGGAGCTGGGACGACCGCAGACCGACATAGGGGTGAGCATAGGATAATTTTGGGCCTGGAAGCTTGGATTGAACCTGTTTTTTTCTCCCCGTCAGACTCCCTATGTTACCGCGTGAAGACAGGAATTAGCCTGATTGCTCGAGTAACAGTTTGTGAGTGGAGGTGTAATGCGCATTAAGGCAGCAGGACCACCGGCATACAATATGACATCCCTTGGATATTCGAGCCTTTCTCCTTGGATCTAGGACCTAACAATGCGTTTCTGCACACAGAGAGCACGTATCGAGTACCATGGAGATGCCGCGGTATATTGACTTTGTATCAACATCTAGATGACAGGAAAATTCATATAAGCATAAACTATCATATCCAGAATCAACACACCAAACGCATCAGACACCAAAATCCGCACATCAGGTGGTATGTAGTGTCCGAATGTGGCTTTCGCTACTATCTAGAAATCCATCATGGCTCGGGTGAGCATAGAGTTGCTAGCGAAAACGAAGCCGTATCAGTCTTCGACGAGTACACAGCAATTTATGCTGCGTATGACATCCTGCAAGTGCACAAGTTGGCAAAGCTTGCAGGTGGTTGTCGTCGTAAAGGAAAGAAAATAGTCATGGAGAAGATTTAATCATCACTTCTTGTTTGTCATTGTTTGTTACCATCACAGGCAGCCCCCGGGAAAAAAGTCGGCTGCATTGCCTTGCTGATGAATGAATTAATATGATGTACCAGGGCTGGTGGTCGTGAGGACAGCCCAAAGCAATAAGTATTATCCAGTGATGGTACTTCAGAAGTTATTATTGTGCACTCATGAACCATTTGCCAAGAGTAAATCAAGATTAGCCCTTAATTAATACAGCCAACCCTACTACACAAAGTGTGGGAAAAAATGCATGTGCACGGAAAGAAATAACGAAGGGCGAAAAGAACTTCGGCATAGCGAAGCCACCAAGTCGACCAGCTGCGTTCAACATTCCTACCTCACTTTTACCCATAATTCAGCTGCACATTTGCACTGCCTCCACCCCTATGTCCACCGCCAGGTATCGGCCTCTCAGCAGGCCCTCCACCTTGCGGTAGTACTGGCTTTGGCGGCAAATGAGGAGGTCTCGGAAGCGTCGGCTTGGACGGTTCGTTGCTATGCCTCTGATCACCGCGATTCCCTCCCCGGTTATGATAACCACCACCACCAGGTCTTCCACCACCGCGCTGATTGTTGTGATGATGCATGCCTGGGGGAGGCGGATAAGATCCAGGTGGTCCACGCCCTGGTGGAAATCCATGACCGTGCGGTGGTGGTGGTACGAAACCTGGCCCTGGCCCATGTCCATGAGGAGGCGGTGGATAGGGCTGGTGATGTACATTTGGCGGGGGCGGCGGTCCGCCCGGATAGAAATTGGGTGGTCCCGGTGGACCATTGCGGTTAAAGTGAGGCGCAGGTGGACCTTGAGGGTTGAATTGTGAGCTGGGTATGGGTATCGGGATAGGGGCTGGGGGAGGATGGTGATTACGGTGCGCCCGTTTGTCGAATTCATGCGAAGCTTCGTATACGGGCAGTCTGAAAAGGTCAACGAGTTAGCGAGCCTGGATAATATAACAAGATAGGGACATACGTCTTGGGGTCCGCAGGCAGTGGGTCGGTCCAAAAGTAGTCATGTTCCAAAGCCTGGGCAGCA
The DNA here is from genome assembly GCA_018524895.1 of Podaxis sp. C-F-101400. Taxonomy (NCBI): domain Eukaryota; kingdom Fungi; phylum Basidiomycota; class Agaricomycetes; order Agaricales; family Agaricaceae; genus Podaxis; species Podaxis sp. C-F-101400. Next base: position 32,437 of record JAEUWR010000585.1, read on the forward strand.
GTGATACGTTCCCGTGGATTGCATACTAAGAGCTTGTCGAGTAGATCAGCAGTCTCGGGACCCACGCTAAGAACACTTAGTGAGACAACGATTGGTAATCCTTTAAACCAAGGAATATCTCACCTCTCGTACGCCTGCTTCACTCTCCTCGCGTACAGTGTCGTAAACCGCGTAACACCATCACACCCCGGCAACGCGTCAAAGTTCGGCCATGTGTGCTGGTTCGGAGTTCCGCACAACTGCCAGATCTTCTCTAGTTGGTCCAAGTCCGATGTCCCAGGTAATATTGGCCGACGTGAGAACATCTCTCCCAACACACAACTACGCATAGGAACAGAAACCAGAGAGGTCATGAATGAGGCACTGATAACGAGAAATATGCAAAAATTACGGCGTACCCAATACCCCATATATCCACTTCTCCACCGTATTGTCTCGCTCCAAGTAAGAGTTCCGGAGGTCGATACCATCGAGTTACGACACAGTTAGTATACTTTCGTTCTCTGCCGCGAGGGTCAAGCCCTCCACGAGTGACATTAGGGTCGAATGAGCGGGCAAGACCGAGGTCGGCGATTTTGAGAGATCCGGTGTTGGAGATTAGGAGGTTGGCGGCTTTCATGTCGCGATGAAGAATGTGGTTCTGCATATGGGTCAGACGGATACTTAGAAACAATAACACAATCGTGGCATACTCGATGCATATACTCGGTGCCCTCAAGCAACTGCTTCATGTACAGCTTGATATGACTCGGTTGAAGCTTGACGCGTTCGTTCTCCAGCAATCCGGCCAGATCATGGTCCATATAAGGGAACACCATGTAGACGGACAGAGGGTCTTTCTCAGTACCTGAACATTCATGAGCTTGATGTTATATGACGATCTGGCCTTTACTCACTGCACACGACAAACATATCCAGAATATCCACTATGCACGGGTGCTTGAGTGCCTTCAAGATCTTGATTTCTCGTAAAGCAGTTACAGGCATCCCCTCCTTTTCGTTGTGCATTAATATCCGTTTCAGCGCAACGGCCGTGCCCGTCTTTCTGTGAATAGCCTTGTGAACCTCTCTATTCAAGGCGTGAGTACGGGGAACTAGAATCTGAAATCGGATAACATGTACCCGAAAGTACCTTCACCAAGTTTAGTGGTGAGGTCATAATCTGACTGTTGGCCACACCCAACAAATTCACGACCGTAAGCAGTCATCTCTTCCCTAACAGTGCGACGTGTGATTGGCCGTCTGCGGATTGGTCTGACCTTCGCGCCATCCGGAGGCTTCAGTTCAGCTTTGGTGTCTTGTTGCTCAGGTGGGGGCGGAATTGGGGGTGGAGGTTTAGTAGGTGCTGCAGTAAGAGAGACATGTGGTGGAGACCGTTCCTTAGGTGGCGGCCGCTTCATTGTGATTGTAACAGTGGCATGGATATTGGGGAGTGTTTGGTCTTTGTGGCGAACGGATTCGGGAGGGGGAGGTGGAGGTGTCATTTCTGGTGGCGGCGGCGTTGGAGGAGGCGGTGGGGCAGTTTCATCAGGAGAGGGTGGACGAGCAGCGGTGGAGGGCCTAGGAGTCGGAGAATTTGGTCGTGAGAAGCCCGAAGGTCCTGGGGAGACAGGACGATAAGAGTCCATGAAACGGTTCCGCTCAACGTCACGGCTATGGTCCCGTCGACGGTCTCTACGATCATCTTCTCTCCACATCCACTCTCTATCATCTTCTCTCCGCGTCCACTCCCTATCATCTTCTCTCCGTGTCCACTCCCTATCATCTTCCCTCCGTGTCCATTCCCTATCATCCCTCGGGCGATAGTGTCTGTCACTATCGTCGAGTCGGCCACCTCTGAATCTTCTGTCATCTTCATCGTCTCTCGGCCTCCAAGAATCGTTTCGATGGCGGTCCGGAAACCCGTCATGGTCCCGCCGCCGTGGTGGGCTAAAAGCCGCTTCAGGTGTTCGTGGTGGCGGCAGTCGGTGTTTGTCGCTATGATATAACAGCGGAGGAGAGCTAGGTGACCGTGAACGAGGAGAAACATGGCCAGGGACAGGAGAACGAGGCCGTTCTCTATCACGAGGTGGCCATCTCGATTGCGAAGAATAGTATCGGTCGTTTCTATCAGGGACTCGAGAGTAAGAAGGCTCCCAATGGTCCCCACCCCGACCAGACCACCGCCTCGAATCGTTTTCCCTCTCCTTTTCACGTACTCTTCGCTCCTCATCGTCCGGTCTATCAAATAACGCAGTCACAGCCGGGTCTGGGACGGGTGCAGGTGCAGAATTTCGCGCAGCGTCTCCCTTCTTCTTAAATGGAAAGGGTATCTTGGTTTTGGAGAGGGCTGGTTTCGGTGGTAGAGACGGAGGCAGCTGTGGAGGCGCTTGCTTCGGTGGCGGTGGAGATGGGTCATCAAGTTCGCCCTCCTCTGGGGATGAAGGCGCAGGTCTCTTCGCAGCCCTCTCTCCCTCCGGAGATCCTGAGGCATGCCTCTTCGTTGGTGTAGTGACCATTGCGCAGGGGGTCTATATGGCAGTGAAGGATGAAGAGTTGGAGCTTATATAATCAACATTTTCAGAAATAGCCTGCGTCGCACATCACGTCCATTAAGTACCTTAGTGCAAGGATTGCCGTATTACGCGGGGATAAGTTGAATTGGGCGTTCAAGCTGCAGTACGTGTTTGATTCTGAGCTTTGAGGTCGGTCGGAAGATCCTTCTAGATATCTGGGGTGCTGCATTAGTCAAGGGCCAAAGGCGCCGTAGCAAGTCGAAACACATACAATTCGTGCTCGGGAAAAGAGCACGTTCTAGCGATGCTCTCGGCTGCGGCCTTGATCCACGATGAGTTGCAACCTCGAGGTCACCGTCTCTGTCGTCCGCATTGAAGAGCCTTCGAGTGCAATTACTTGGCACTCACGTGAGCTTCAGCAGGCCCAGTCGTAACAAAGACAAATACTGTATATAACCTCGCGCGAATCGATTATCGAGCCTTATTATTGCGTCGTTCCTCTCATTTTCAAACTTTTAGATGACGAGCCAGCAGACACCTCCCGGGTTGAGCCAGAAGTTAGAGCATTACACAAGCGGAGGTGATGATGTTGATTGGCTTCCTCTCCTTCCGATCAAATATTATACCGACGCGTACATTGTCCAGGGCGATAAAGTAAGTTCTGATGACATATTGATGAACCAATAAAACACGTTCGACATAGATACTTCTTGGATATAAGAAGCGAGGCTTTGGTCAAGGAAGGTACGTGCCTACTGCTTTGATCACTAGTATTGTAGTTCACCTGATCGCACAGGTACAACGGCTTTGGTCAGTATGAATATTTCAGTGCACCATGATTTCACTTATCATGATGTTGACTGATTGCAGGAGGGAAAGTAGAACCAGGTGAGACGTCATTGCAGGCAGCCCTCCGAGAGTTAGAGGCAAGATCAACATTCTTGTGCCCAGGCAAGAAAATGACAGAGTCTTTCAGGAAGAGGCGGGTATCAAAGCACCACTCAAACACGCAGGTGTCCTTCTGTTTATCATGGACGGTGCCGAGAAGGCATTCCACATCGATATGTATAGCGCCGATGAATATGAGGGTACCATAACCGAGTAAGTCCTTGTTGACCATGCGTACTCAGTTCATGATGAATGCGCAATATCCAGGACGGACGAAATGCGACCAGAATGGTTCTCCCTATCCACATCAGGAGGCCATGGAGGGCTGTCTCCTGTCCCATTCGACAGGATGTGGGACACTGACCGCTATTGGATACCTCTATTGCGAGAAGGAAAACCGTTCGTTGGACGAGCTGACTTTGGTCAGGATGGAAATGGGGTTTACAAGCCGAGGAGATGGTGGTACGGTGTATCGACTGAATAGGTATGCATTGTTGATTGTTATACGTCCACGTCAACGCGACATCACTCCCACAAAAAGTGGACCCGTCATATGTCAATCACAGGGAGAAGGCTGGCAAGAACAAACTAGTTTCTCTTCCAATATTCCAAGGTCATTGTCGCGGATCTGAACAGCACAAGTACCGTATCCACTACTTCTATGGGGGCGGAGTTGAAGTCATTGTCCCCAACACATGAGAAAGCGACTTACCCATAGTTATGCACCACAATAACCTTCCTCCAATCCTGGCCTGTCATGGCCTCACTCTCCAGTTTAATACCTCCTTTCCTCAATGGTCTAAACCCACATCCCTCCCGACAACCAAACGCATAATGTCCTCCACCGTCCGCTTCTTCTCCCTGACACTCGATGGTGCGATTTCCTGCGCCATATGCAACATACTCACGACGATAATACTCCGTCTGCGGAAACCTCTTAAATACATCCTCGGTATTACCATTAGGTTCTGATAACTTCCACATCGTCTAGAATGTCTCCGGATCCAGTCCTGTAATTCATTTTCTGCGCCATACCGGAATCGAAATTGCCGCGTAACGTACCCTTTTGCCTTGGGTCCGTCCCAGCAACAGTAACGCGATGAGCTCCCTGTGGGTGTCACGGCTTCAACAGCCAACTGTGACGAAGCCCGAGAAATAGCTCTTCGGTAATTTACTGCCCAGCAGTCGGGATAATGTGCACTATTGGGATCCCCAGGGGAATGTCGTGCAAGCATAGTCAGACGACACCCTCCTTTCTCGTATCTTCAACGCGGCCATCAACCCGATAACCCCTAGCCATGGCATAAGCGCCGGTATAGATGGAGTCGTGGAAAGAAGACGCTGAAAACATACTAGTTTCCATCACCACAACCTCCTTAACATCTTCATCGTACTGTTGGACGCCACTCCTCGGCAAAGAGATGCTGAGACAATGGAAGGTGGACATATTGCTGAACCTGGCAAACCCGACAAGACTTGATAAATCGGGAACATCACTATGCCCCGGAACTAAGGTCCAGGCTTCAGAATCAGTCGTACTTAGTCGCCAAGCGTGCATCATCAATCAGTCTATTTCCTATCCTCAATAATTTCATTCGAAATTCACGCCACTATGGCGCACCTATTCATGAAATTAGAAACCGTCAGATGATCATAAGTCCCCGATCGTCATATGAATCACTAGTAGCTTGCGACTTTGGTTTGAAGGGGAGAATGGGACTCAACGTTTCAACCCCTCTGTCAACATCTCCAAAACTGAAAACGCGGTGCCCCAAGAAGAAATATATCCATGGCCAGCATGCCTAACAAAGATGGAATGAATCAGTAAGTGCTTGAGACCTGATGGTATGAGATCGCGGCCACACACCCGTAATTAAATATCAAAGGTACAGTGCGGCCGTCCTTAACTTGAACCCTTTGAGCTTCCAACCGCAAACCTCCTTTCCTGCTTGGTCGTAGCCCGCATCCATCTTCAATAACTAATGGTAATAAATCTTCTACAGTAGGTTCTCGCATTTGTCGTATTTCCGGTGGTGCGAGTTCGGGGAAGAGAGCGAGCCCCCGCTTGAGGATGTCTATTCTCGTTTCTAGTCTAGGCAACGGATACCTGTCACATACTTTATCCGGGCGCGTAGGAGAAAGAAGTAAAGAGTAGACTCACCAGTCATTGGCTTCTTTCACACCACCAACCACGACATCTCCACTCCGCCTCGGAATGATATACGCCCACTCCTTCCCAGTCAATGTCCTTCCTGATCTCACCCAAGGAGCTCTTAGGATCACGGTCTGTCCGCGAGTGGGATAAACATCCCGGTCTTCTACACCACCAAGTGATCGAGCACCTAACCCCGCGCAAATGATCAACCCGTGTACTGGAACTTTCCGTGCCAAGGAGGTCCGTCTCTGGTGATCATTGTGGAAAATATATGGTCCTCCCTCCAGGATCTGGTTGATATGTTGAACTGTGCCACGTGAAATGGTACCTCCTTTGGCCAGAAAACGAGCTTGGAGGTAGCCTAAATAGAGTGGAACGTCAATTGTGAGGGTTTCAAATTCGACACCTCGAACGACGCCTGTTTTGAGGCTTGTCGTGGGCACTTCGCGGCGCTATATCGAGTCAGCCCGAACGAGATATCAAATTTTGCAAAAGGGACTCACGCCCGGGTAATAGTCCAAGACCGTCTCACTTCCATAGCCATCTTCGTATAGCTCCTCTTGTTTCAACCGGAGGAAACATCCCTCTGCCGATCCTTTGCCAGGCTCTGAGAGTTTCCACATGTATTCAAAGGTTTCTCTGTCGATCTCTTCGTGAGTTTGGTGTGAGATTTGTATGAGACACAGCTAATGGCATATTGAGGCCTACTTTGGAGGCGAACATCCTCTCCAGAAAGAGTTACATGATGCGCTCCCTGGAAACTAATTCAGTAACATATCAACGCAATCGTCGATGCTGACATACAGCCCAGCAGCTGGTGTATCTAGAACTCCTCTCATCTCCTGGGAAGGTATCGGCAACGATCGTCACACGATATTCCCCGCTTTCCTGAAGTACAATTGCAGTCGCCAAACCAATAACACCTTGGGAATAAGTAACCATCAGCCTCAGTGTTAGTGATGGCTCAAGAATTGCATATATACCTGCCCCGAGCACGACGATCTCTTTCTTCTCAAACTTTGCGTGATCGACCATAAGAGTAGAGCTGAGAGATAAAGAAGCAAGATGTCAGCTCGTTTGAGTCGAAATCTCCGTATGGAAAGACAGTCACGCGGACTGGTTGATTGGGACCAGCTGAGACCGCAGGAAAACACCGCGTTCTTGGTTCGCAATATTGGACGTTGTCGGAAGCTAACCTAGGGTCAGGTAGTAGAGTTTTTCGGGTCGTGTGAGCTGGAGCAAAAACCAAACTCATGGTCCTCTAGAGTCCATGGATAGGGCGGAAGTCCGACTTGTGGTCCATGCCCCCCGCAAAATCAGATGCGCGTCGGGGATCAGCCTTGGCCCTTGGATGAATCACAAATCATTACTCTGGTTTGGAACTTGAATAAGGTCAACTTCCCGTTGCTCTTCGTTTGATATTAGCCTGAAGCATGACAAGACCAGAAAGGAAAATCGACGACATGGAATAACTCATATAAATGTGCGAATATCCTCACTTACAGTTTAGGAGCAACTCGAGTACAATGAACAGACGAGAGACCCAACATGATTTTATATTACACGACCTCCTCCCTTTTCCTTAACCATATCAAACCATTATTACCACTGCAGGTCTCTGCAACCTGCAGCCCCTGATCTTGCTGTGATATGTTGGGACTCTCGAGTGAGACAGGCAAGGTTAGAACGTCTGGTGCGCACTCCGTTCGGCTCCGGCTGTTCAATACTCGTAGAAGGGTGTTTGAATAAAACTTGCTTATGAGAAAACCGGCAGCATTGAACAATTCACTATTCGGTATTCCAATCATCAAAGCACCAGTTAGCACAGTAATTAATACTATTCGCCATCAGTAGCGCTTCACCCAATGTCCATGTGGCTCACCTGTTGCTGTCCCAGTCTCGACGGTCAACTTCAGCAACTTTCGGATGAAGAATGATGATCGTTGAAACTCTTTCTTGAGCTTAATGAGCTGTCAACTATGTTGTAAGCGAAGGTATTCAGGATGGCGCATTCTGTCCTGGGCGTACGTGGTATGTCATCACAATTGCGATTAGGAGATCACAAGAAACCATTGAACCTATCCACACCTGAGAGGGAGTAAGCTCGAGTCTGCCCTTGGATCATCGAAGAGTCGTACAATAATTGGAAGCGTCGTTGCCGGTGTATCCTTTACACTGAGCAAGATAAATGTCTGAGCAGAAAACGCTCGCGACCCTTCCGCAATCGCGCCACCCAGTTGTACAAACGACAGCTGCAAGCCAATTAGTAAAGCGTAGTGATCTATTTGAAGCTTTTGCTGGCTTGCCACTATGACAGCTGCGCTAATTTTCCGAGACCTCGAAATTGTGTAGATGCGACATGCATAAAACATCGCCGCTATCCACCCAACTTCAAACTGATATATCGCAACCTGCACCAAATTTTGAAACGACATTTACTCACCTAAACCAGAAAGTATCGGAACGGTGAACCACATCGTCCCGATCACCTCCAAATATTCGGCATCCCCAAAATTTAGCACGAAAGCTCGATATAAGTCATAGGTTAGGAGGACGGTTTGCAAAGTCTCCAGAACAAATGTGACGCCGGTCATAGCTTTATTGACCCACGGGTCATGAATAAATGTCGTGTAGTATGTGGCTAAAAGGATCCAGGGGTTAGCAGAGAACCTTCGCGGGAGCGGCAAATTCAGCTCACTTGTTTGGGCGACGAGCAAACCATATAGTCCCCAATTTAGCACGAGACCTACGAACTATGTAATTTGACTTCAGCAACCCTAACGATTTTGACATGACCAGTGATGACGGATCGTATACCTGAGAGCTAGCACTGTGGCTTTATCAGTAGGAAGAGCCCCAATGTACACCACTGACCACACACCTATCAATGGGGTCAATTTTGGGCACCAACGATTCCATGTTATCAACTAGTTGGGTGAATCGAAGTCCACGGCTCGAAGGCTTGTCACTTCAAGTGCGCAAAGGTTTTTAAACGGCCTCTGACTCAAATCGGCCCTACATCTTGGCGCACAAGCTGTTGGTTACTGTTGTCCTCCTGCATAAGCCCGTTACGCAAGCTCGACAGGCAAGTCAGGATTTAACTAGCTGTAGCAATTGATCCGTGAGAGCCAAAGCTGCGGAAGCCTAGGGGGGAAGGTCTACCTCCGATGACAGAACCACAAATCTGGTCCCACTCATGGGCGTCAAACTGTGTCACACTTCCGTCTATTTCGCCCATTATCCTCGGCGCGCCCCGGGTACTGCATGCAATATTGAGTCCTTGGCCCTGGCAGCCGTGAGCCGGCACCATCCCCGTAAAATGGTCGTGAGCTACAATAAATTTGATCTTTGTAACTAGTGTAAGGGTAATGCACGGGCTACAAGAGGCCTGTGATGACAAATGCAAGATGTAGAATAAAGGTCCGACTGCATGTTTGAAAGGAAATGTAGATTTAAGAAGGATGTTATGATTTTTTCTCTACAACTTGTCAAGGCATTTATCTATGGGGGAACAATGCGAGCTCGATGACAATGGTTTCGAAGTGAATGAAGCAGCCGAAACACGCTTTATACATCGAGACTCGAAAACAAAGGTTTATGGAGTAAAAATGCAACTGTCAAGCCATGACGTCCATGGTTGGAGTGTTCATTGAGAACAAGCAATGGATATGGGAAGGCTCGCGATGCCTTCGAGCTTCCAAAATGGCCCTCTTTTATGTGCCATGACAACAGACGAGCAACAGATCACTACGGCTGAGCGCTTGGGCGCTCACCGTCCGGCCGCTTACAAGCGTCGAACGATCGAAGTGCTCGTAATGATCAAAGCATCCCAGAAAAAGGGGTTTTGTCACAGGTAGACGGTCACGGGGTTCCAAGACCCCAGACACAAGCCATATGAGGCTAGCCAGTGATGGAACTTAGACCTTCCCCTTCTGGGTTCTGCACAAAGTCCTTCACCTTTGTAGGTGCTGGCATGGTTAATGGAAGATGTGCCTCGGACCAATCTAATTAGTGTTAAGAAGGTCTTGGTAGGAGGGTCACCGGCTGTCAACAGCCTTGGACTTCACAGTGGCTGGGTGCCATACTCAGCTGCCAAGAAGGCGAGAGGTTGGAGAAGTAAATAAGAGCTCCCCATCTTTCGTATTGGCAAGGATAATATTGGCAAACTTTCTCACAACGCACCATAGGGTAAGTCCAGCTTGGACTTAGTCCGCTCAGGGAAACCCTGGGAAAGATACAGTCAACGCCGCCAGACGCCGCCATAGCCCATAGCACTTTGTCCCGCTTTCGGGCAATTGGGGGGATACTTATCGTGAAGGTTTACGTGAGTTGGCAACATACATGGACCCGAGGAGTGGCACTCGCAGAAACCTGTGCCTTCGTTTCTTATGCAAAACAGCCGGGAGTTCCCACACACCGGGATGCTGGCCTTCGTGGATGATTAGACATAAAAGTGCCGTGGAAAAGAGCGGTCGGTGAGTGCATGAAGACGAATACACTCATCGACGTATTCACCTTACTGTTGTGTACGGTAGATGCAAAAGACTGGCATGAGTGGATTAAACAGTGCGTATGTGCACGAGGAGCGGTAAGGCACACAGCAATCCCACCTCACAAAAGCAAGCAGGTACTTGCGAAATAAGTGCATGAATAGGGTGTCGGAGACCACTGCGCTTTATGTTATGTCCGCCCTGTTACATTCGCTAGCTGTTACACCTGACTACGTGCATGAATCCAGACCCGAGAGCCGATTTGAAACTGAGCCCGATCTCCGGGTGGACGGGTATTGAGGGGGCCCTGATGACAGTCCACCATAAGAAGGAAGAATAGACCCGATGCTTGTCGACCTGCTTGGCCTTGAGAGAACCATACCGGTCACCACCTGATAACCTCCCGTGTGCTCACCCATCGTTCCTCCGTGTTTCGGAAGGAATGGACCAAGTCCTTACGGGTGGAGGGTCCTGGTACTTGGTAACCAACGGGACCTGTTGTACAGGATTTGAGGAGTTATGGTTGCCAGGCGACTCCTCGCAGGAATCTGAGACACCCCAAGTGTTAGCCCGTCCACTAACAACGCGCTTGGGGACGCTCTTCCTTCTGCATCAAAGCAATAGAATAGTGTCAATGTCATGGCGCAGACGGCACCCACCGAAGCCCCGACAATGGGTCCTATTTGGAAGCGGTGAGGTGCAGTACAAGGGTTGGGAATTGTGGTTTCTACTTAAGTAAACGAGGATAGTGGTGAACCTGGTAAGGATGAAGTTGAGAAACTGGATGGTGAAGTAGCTATACGGCACGATGTGTCGCCTCCAAGTTGTACGTTGAATGGATCGGACTGTCCTCAACATTCTGAGTCGGTTGTGACCAGGATTTGATACCAGCCCGGGAGACGTTGACATTCCATGGCACACCGGACGCCCCTGGCTCAACATCCTCGATAACTGGGACTGTAGCTGTACTCGTTGTGGAGGCTCCCGATGAAATTGCGAGCACTTGCACATCAGCCGACGTTGGTGTAGGTCGTGAAGAGAGCAATGATGGGAGTGGATCCTGGGGGCGCCAAGGTCGGTGGCAAAGAAGGAAAAGAGAACAGATGGACCGGTGTAGAGCCACAAGACATTGTGGGTAGTGCACGTACTCGGCACGCCTACGAAGTCACTTACGACGATGAACGCTGCCGGCGATGCCGGCAGTGAAGGATCTGTGGTGAGCGTGAAGACTGGGAGGAAGTTCGAGCAATGCTCGCTAGCACGAGGTATAAGACTACAATACACTTTGCCTGATTCCTCGACCGTTGGGAAATTTCACAGTGTATGTGCTCTGGATCATCGGGGGGCGCGGAACAATGGGTATAATGAGCACGCTGGGGCCACTGGTGTGTAATAGTGGGATCTGGGATTGTGATGGCGTCTGAAGAATCTTGGTGCACTACTACCAAGGCAAATCAGAGGAGGGGGCAATCCGAAACCTCTTGGTCGACACTTTATACTTCATCCCCTTCCCAAAGTATGTTATATCATAAGCCGCTACGATGCCATCATATCATTCCGTTTCTGCTTCCGTAATGTCCAACACCATGAGATGGTCGTGCAAGTCATGACATCTCAGATTTGAGCTCCCAGGTACCAAGTTAGGATGGTCTGGTGATTGATCAGGCCTTTGGATTAGCCTAGACACAAACAGAGACAACGGACACTTTTTCGGAGAGCTAATAGGAAAGTAAAAAAAGGATTGTTTCTAATCGGGTAAGCCACGGTTAGTTTTATGCTTCAATTATGGCTCTGCAAAATGTCGCTGGTTCTTTTTTTTGAAGAACCTGGAAAGTTTTTAACAAGGGGCTGTGATCCAGCTGGGCATCAGGCGATGGTGGGATATGGTACCCAATAGCTTGCTTCTTCTATCCATTTCATTCCTGCCGTCGTATATGGCTGCTGAGTCCCAACACCAAGAGTGACTGATTGCCACACAGAACGCGATCGAGATCCGTACATCGCATGGGTTGCAACGCCTGTAGCAAACCATGTCTGTACGGTGCCATTATTTATCACTTTTGACAAATGCAACGAGGGTGATGAAGGTGTTGGTGAGCGTCAATGGTCCAGCCGGCGAGAACCTTCTAGAGAGTCCATCCAAGCATTGGCCTTCTTTGTCGCGCCGACCGTTTATGAACATGTCTACCTCGTTTTGCCCCTTGGTAGTTTGGTTCTCTCAGTTTTGTAATCTGGGATTATAGTTGTGATCAGGCCTCGGGCCTCGGGCCTGATCCGGTCGGCCGGTAACACCGGCCACCCCCCACTAACTCCACGATATCGAGGTCGCCGACGCCTGGTTGTGTTGGCGTGTTCGACGTGTGTCCGTGCTTCACTCAGTTAAACTCAGGTGCGTCCAATCCCCTCATTTGCCACTTAATGCTAATATCCACATAGATGTCGGCTCTTTTAAGTCCTACCTTGGACGTGTATCTCGCGACCGCCCTAACCGTTGGGGCTACATGGCTCTATTTCACGCTCAAAGGCACCGAAAATCATCAAGTACCACGAAAGGATGTCAAGACGTCGCTCTTTCTACTTGCACACACGTTATACGTCCTCTACTTTATCCTCGTTGCAAAGCCGGAAAATCTTTTTGAAGCTTTCAAGCTCCCCGTTAATACACCCCCCGATATGATAAAGGCGTTGTTAATCCAGAGCTCTGAGACCGGCAGTATTCCAAGCCACCTAGAACTCTTGTTGAAGAAGCTAGGCTCCTTTGACATCAGGTTACTCTATGTTCGGTGCGTTGGCTCGGCCCAGATACACCTTCTCCCTTTATTGACGCCCAAACAGTTTCGGCCACGACGCAATTGTTGATTGCGAATGGTGCTCATCCTTCGAGGACTATGCCCTCTTCTCTTTACCGGCAGCATTACTTGCTTATATACGCGAAGCAGGTGTCATTGGGGTGAGCCTTGCTGCCGCAATATACCTACGACACGCTCAATATTCATTGATCACAGATCCTAACATTGGGCTCATCAAGACGTGGATATCTACGACCACTTGGCGTCGGTGCTCTCGTCATTGCATGTCTGACCGAATTCTACTGGATTGCCACGTCTCCTATCCAGGTGCCTCAGCAAGCTGGTGATGAGATCACCACTTGGATGGTGCGCGTCTAGTCAAAGCTTTCGACTCTCTTAGCCTTCTGACGCAGCTTGTCAACCAGCTTCACGATCACCTCCTCAGATATCGCCACCTTCTCTTCCTCATCCTCCCTCTCGTCATCTATAAACTACCCTCCATCCCAATCCCGATCCCGATCTTGTCCAACATCCTGTCACCACCCGTTACCCTCACACCCGAACAAAAACAACAGCATTACGCAACAACACTCAAAACCCTCGAACACCTTCTTCCAGCGCTCCATCTCATCAAATATACCAAGGCTTCCATCATGCGAACACCCGAATTCCGCGAGCGTGCTATCAAATGGTGGGACGAAGAAGAGAAAGAGGGTAGATGGATGTTGGAGGATGAAGGATTGAAAAAGACTGCCAAGATGGCTGGGCTCGGTTTTGGTCAGGGACCAAGCGGTACAGGAGAGGATGATGAGCCGTTACGCAAAAGCGCTGACATGGCTGTTCGTTCGCTCCAGGAAGCTGCTGTTCCTAGTGAACATTGGCGATAGTTCCTTCGATAGATCTATCATTGGAGTACATAGGATAGATGACATTGCAACCTTTGCCACCCGTATCGCAGTGTCAGAACTTCTTCGAAGTTGTTCGAGGATAATTAGAGGACGTCCTCCCATGGCTGTCATCCTTGTGAATCTGGCCGATGTATTGAAAAGCTGCAAGGACTCGCGAACAGACCAGAGGATTGTTTGGAGTGAATGAGACTGGCTGCATGCAGTTGTTTGGATCTTGTTTCGCGAAGGTAGGTAGGTTAAAAGGCAATAATTACCCGCACCCCTTGGCACTCATTACCACAGAAGCTGTATGCCATCAGCCTTAACACGCATATCACATGTCAAGTCAAACCCCTATATGTCTCCATATATATCCCGTTATCAGAAACGCAAACCATGCTCATCCCCTTGTAACAGAATTCCTGAAGCAGGTCAAACAACATGATAAATTTATACATAGCGAACAACAGATATAGCCAGAATGGTGGTGCATGTATGGAGATCGTACGGAGAAGGAATGATAGAGGGGAGATGATGGAGGAGATTACGCGGAAAGAACGGCCAAAAAAATGAGTGTAGGATAAAGGAATGGAATGTCAGTAGGTCCATTGATCAAAAAAAGTTCCTTTGGATAGCGGCCGACGACGATTAATTTAGAATTTCTCTCCCATAGGCGTCAGTGGATTTGCTCTGGGAGAACGACGAGGTTTTTCGCGTCCGTATAAGGGACTACGGGGCGTGGTCACGGTCGTTGGTGTATCGGGAATCTCTGACCGCTCAGATATCGGAGATGGGTCATAAGCCGAATACAAGGGCAGCGTTGTAGCGATCGTCGCTATACCGGTCGAAGTTGTATGGTAAGTCGGGGGCCGATCGCGTGGAGTCCAACCCTCCCTATTCCTTGGCCTAGCCTGACCCTTCACACCACTATCATCATCTCTAAAGGGCTCGGTGAACTGCACGCGTAGCGCCGGGTGCGGATGTGACTGTTGGGTCAAAGCGTCAGTGCCTCTCTGGCCATAAAACGGGGTCGGAGTCGTGATTCGCTCTCGTGAATTACCAAATGAACCAATAGTGATGCGAGTAACCAAATTATCCGAGCCAGAGCTCGAGTCCAACCTCTCATGTGGATGACGCCCCAGTGCCCATCCGAATCGTTGTCTCCAGGTATCGGATCTAGGGGGCTCATAACCGTAGCCAGCAAACTCGTAATCGGGTCGTCTCCGCCTTCGGCGCCTACACCAGTATAGAGCCAACAGCGCGAGAGCACATACGACGAGGCCGCCCATAATAGCCAAGATGACCACACCAACACTGGGCGACGAGGAACCGCCACCAGTTTTATCCATCTCTTGACTGGGGTCGTCAGGACTGCGAGTAGGAAGTGGCCGAAACGACGCTATGGTCGTTACTTGTGTGAATGTGTGGACTGGAGATTATGATTAAAGAGTTGGTGGCTGGTTTAGCTGAAAGGCATCTCGTACCTCCTAAGGTACTATCTGTGCTCGCTGATAGGATTGTCGACACCTCCAAGTCGCTGAATGCCGGCGTAGAGCTTGCTGAGTCGAGAGGAAGAGGCCCAACTTGCGTAACGTCAGTGGGCGATGCTGGCGGATTCTCACTGAAAGAAGTCTCTTCCGAGGTAGCGGGAGCCGTTGAGACACTCGTCGTGGAAGATATATCAAGAAAGGTAGGTGCAGGAGTGGGGAAGAAACTTTGTGTTTCCTCAGTAAAACTAGGTATTGGAAGTGAAATTTCTGGACTGTTTTCGTTTGCAAAAGGGGAAGAAAAGCCAGGAGCAGAACTTGAGGAAGAAGCAGCCGATTGCGGTTCGAGGGGAAGTATAGTAGCGACCGTCGTTGTTATGGAAGTAAGCCTAATCGTGGTCGTCGCCACGATTACCCCGGGGCTCATGTCTGTAATTGAAGACGCTTAAGTCCCTGGTCTTATTTCAACAAAGAGCAAGCGTGCTTACTTTGGCCGCCGGGCAAACCCTTCGGGACGGCCGGAGAGAAGGTGCTCATATTGTCAAAGGCTCTGTAGCAGAAGGTGTAAAAGAGGACACCTGAAAAGCCATTAGTTACTCACCCACAGGAGCAAGGAAGAAATGAAAGTGAAGAGCGAAAGAGGTAGAAAGAGGAACTGGGCAACGAACAATCCGGAACACTTTTCTACCCATGACACCTAAATCAGATCGCAAATTTGCAGCCTAAATAACGTGTATCCAAGTTGAATACAGGCTGGAGCGAAGCCATGATGCGAATGCTGAAAGAAGGCTGTCATGACCTGCGAGATTGATGAATACGTCTAACACCCTCTGGAACACCAAATGCTGACCGTCCCACGGGCGATAATATTACAATGCCACGGCGGACTTCTGATCAAAATAATGGAGAAAGTTGCTATCAGTCAATCATCACCAAACTGTCATTCATCCTGTCTTTGGGAGTCTGGTAGAAGTGAGCTGTGGGTCACATATGCGTGGTACTTTGCGGGAATTGGGCCCAGTATCTGCCCGGGATATGGGGGTAGAGGTTTCCGAAGAATCATGAATTTTGTCGTGGTAAGGGTGAAGGGGAGGTGCAAACCAAAGCCAGAAACAAACACTCAAATGCTCTTCATTATGATTCGCATTTTGCCTATCAAAAATGATCGGCGTCCAGTTGTTACGGGCAGCTTCATGGAATATCAACTTCCCACTTCTTTGTTTGGTTAATCCTCCTGCTAGTATCGATACATCATAGACTCCACCGAACAAAAATATCAAAGTATGCTATAATACAACCAGACTCCGGGGTATACTTTTCATATTGTCGTTATAGTTTCCTCGGTAGGGGTGGAAGTGAATAAGTATCATCAATGTACTGATCCGCCTCCAATGGAGGCGAATTGGTCAAATAAGACCTCTCTGAGGAAGTCGGGTACCGTGGAGGCCCTGATGATAAAGTATCATATGGCGGGAGAGTTGATACCTGAGTTGTTGTTGTTGTTGTTCTGCTCAGCGGCACCTCCGCAGTTGACCCATCGTTCCTGTTACCCTCAACACCCATTTCCCCCCAACTGCTGTTCCCGACCGACGTCGAGCGATCAGGCTGTGGAAATGGAGGAGGACCTTGCACAGGAACGCTCCAGGAATCCGGGACTGTGTTTGGAATACTGGGTACATAAGGCATTGTTGGGGTGTCTTGACGGACCGAATTATGATAACGGCTGTCATGAGAAGTGCTGGCTTCCGCCCGAGAACTGAAAGTCAGATCACGGGTCAATGGTGAAAGACATTCCTCGGGTGGAGGAGGGTCCTGAATGGGGATGGAAATTCTTTGCCGGGGCAAAACGCCTATGTCAAGGACCGGACTCTTTTCGACTTCACCCCTTCGGCCTGGGGGTTGCTCAAAATCACGGCGGCGTTGACGTCTGCACTTCCCCCTTCGGAGACATATATATGCTACCAGTCCTCCTGCCAGGAGGCCTGCAAGGACAGCGCAAACGAGGAGCTCGATGAACTCTGGGACCGTAAATTTATTGTTGGCGTCAGGATTGGACATGAACTCGGGTTCCTGAGGAGATATGTCCGGCCTAGAGCTGTAATGAAACACTGTGGCGGTACTTTCATCCCCACACTCACAGAGACCGGGTATTGTGAGAGCGTTTGTGCCGATGTTATGGGGAATTTCGTCGCCTATGCCAAGTCTGCAGAAAAGCGGTGGTATGGGAATAGTTAAAGTGAAGCGAGCTAGGACTATGCAGGCCTCAATGCCGTGCCCTTTGACCTTTTCTGTTGTCTCTGTGGCAACAAAAATCAGATATCAAAGGAGGTGAGTGGATACCAACTTCAGGCTGAGCATAAGTAAATAAAGCTATGCGGCGACTCAGCAAAGGCTAATGTATGCGCCATCAGACGGCTGGCAAAGCCACCTCTTGGAGGAAGGTGTTAGCTCAGATACAGTATCTTCAAAACTGAGAGGCTCTGAAGTGATCATTGGATCTGTAGCCTGAGACGCATGCCGGCGTTAAGATTGCTAATACAGAAACACATCACCGTAGACATCAATAGCAAGAATAGATGATTTATGATGAAAAGAACCGTGACAAATTTGGGGCACAAGAAATTAGGTCCATGGAAAATCGTTCTCTACACTAGGACGTGACACATAGCATAAACCGACTAAGAAACATAGTTAGACGTTAGAAACGTTGAGCTTGTATTGAAGCCAACTTAGAGCAGACACTAGGGCACAGCAAGGAATAAATGCGGCGGTGGGATCCATCACGCGGCAGTTAGCCTCAATGTTACTTAGCTGGCCCGAACCGAAACGTCAATGTCTGGTTGACTCCGCTAAGGATACATGAAAACACATACACATAAAGGTAAAACAGATCTACATCTTCGGAACGGGGGCGAAGAAACGAAAGCGTCCAGAACAAGCACCAAGTGCCAACATTGGGGCGAAGAAGTTGTCAATAAGCATTACAAAGCGTCACGACAAGCGTGTAAAAAGACAACCGAGAGTACAACATCACAATACTAAAGAAGGCGTGAGAAACAGTTATGGTAACGTCAATAGGGTACAAAAGCACTACAAGTCACGGACAAATGAACAGAATATATAACAACGATTCTTTACCGGAATCGAGCAAAAAGAAAAGGCGCGAGAGAGTATCAGCAGATTCAATGTTTCCCAGGAAGAGGCATATCCGGGATCAGATAATGCACAGGCTTTCCCTCAATTCCACCAGGTCCAAAACTGCTCTTGTGAACAAGATTCCCCGTGCTTTCAGGTGGGCTTGGGGTCTGCCGGGATTTTTTGGAATAATGGCCCTGGCTCGAGGAAATGACGGGAGAGGAGGTACTGATAGGGGTGACCGGTGAGGGTGTATAGACTGTTGAAGGAGGGGAACGTTCGGCCGTAGCGGTATAAGTGGAGATAGTTGGAGGAACGGAGGGATCGTAAGCAGGGACGGGCTTTCGAGGGGTCTTCCTAGGAGTTGCTGATTGTGAACCCGTAGACTGGCGGTTAACCTTTTTCTTTTGTTGATGGCTGGCACTACTCGAAGGTGCGCCACCACTAGAAGAAGAAGCAGAGTATGACCGTGCCATCTCCATGGCTGCCAACGGTGATGGAGAGCGATGAGGTAAAGGAGAAGGATACGTAGACGAGTAAGAAGTGGCATCAACTGAGGGTCTTCTCCCCGGGGTATGGGGCACCTCATGAGGCTGTGTAAGACTGTCCACTGTTGATGACGAATATAGACGTGATGGTGATATTTGTTCTTGAAGCGACGACCTCGAGGACATAGGCCTGCCGCCATTCGAGGGCAAGGTTGCCAAAGCCAAACCTCCTTCAGCGTCATCAAAAGGGTTCTTAGTGTACGAAGCGGGAGAAGTCGAGAATTTCTCTTCAAAGGGGGAGAAGGGTGTGGAGTTGCCGCTCCTTTGATCCTCGTCCTTGACGAAAATAGCTCCGAGTGAGTCCCTTGTTGAATGATGGCCTGGATTACGCATGGGGGCTGCGAAGTCACGAGAAGGGCGGCTCCGTCTGTTGAGCTTACCAGAATGGGTCGAGTTCAGGGAACCTAAACCACCCCAGCCACGGGTGAGCCGTGCACCCCCAGTTTGTCCCCCGACAGGTCTATCAAGGGCATTCTTTCGTCGGCGCAAACAGAGATAAATCATGAGAACGAGGATCATAAAGACAGTCACGCCTGCTACGACGCCAACGATGACGCCAACGCGGGAGTCTTTTGAGGCGGAGGAAGGTATAGGCGTGGTAGTTTCTACAGGAGTCGACGAAGGTGGAGGTGAACTTGGTAGAGATGAGCTTGAGGAACTGGATGTTGGAGTGGTTGTCAGGCAGGACGTGTCGCTTCCAAGCTGCACATAGAATGGGTTGGACTGTGCTCGATTTTCCGAGTTGGTTTTGGCCAGGATTTGGTACCAACCTGGGGGAACGTTGACGTTCCATGGCACGCTAGACGCTCGTGGTTCAAAATCCTCGACAATTGGGACTGTGATTGTACCAGCCGTGGCGGCGCCCGATGGCACTGCGAGCACTTGCACATTGGTAAACGTCGGGGTAGGCCGTGAAGAGAGCGATGATGGGGGTGGATCCTGAAGAACGCCGAGGTTGGTAGCGAAGAAGGAAAAGGGAACAGAGGGACCAGCGTAGAGCCACGAGACATTGCGGATAGTGCATGTACTCAGTACGCCTACGAAATCGTTTACGATGATGAGCGGGGTCTGCGACGGTGGTGGTGAGGGATCTGCGGTAGGCGTGAAGACTGGTAGGAAGTTTGAGAAGTGCTCGCCGGCATAGGATATAGGATGAAAAAATACCTTGCCTAGCCTCCAAATTGCGGGGCAAATCCAGTCCATGTACACCTTCAGTTAAGAAGGGCAGCAAGAATATGAGAACGGCAGGTGATAGTCTTGGTGACATGGTCGCCTTGAGGAGCGAGGCAGGGTTTGAAGGCCTCCTTTGTGGAGGATGAGAAGAGAGGAGGTCTATGGCCGTCGCCAAACGCCGCTTGACTTGCAATTACCCAGGCATCAGCCGGACAACGGCCATCCCTGAACCACATGCCACATCACAATCATGATAATCACGAGCGCCCCATTTATCTTCTATATTCCCAGAGCCTCGTCACGGGAAGACATACTTGCTGAATGCAGCGGTTTTGGTTCCACGAAAGTTGGAAGAACCTCTAACCCAGCTTTAACCAAGACGCGAAGCGCCCATCGACTGACAAGCATCCGGCCCCGACGGTCAGAATTCGTGTGGCGGCTATCATTAAGCGGCGAGCGTTTGAACAGTTAACGAACAGTCAACATGGCCCCTGACTCCAGCAACACTCGGCAAAACGCATTACCATACACGAAAATGCAACACACGGTCGTGCCCTTCATCTTCAGATTTCGTTGCTACGATATCGTGGAAAGCCGGAGAAGGTATGGCATATTGATGGATAATTAGAACTCAGGGGGTTCTATGTAAGACTAACTTAGGCAAGGAGTGAACCAAAAAATACTAATAGCGAGGTTCAATGGTCTAGTGGTTATGATTTCTGTCTTACACACAGAAGGTCCCCGGTTCGAGCCCGGGTTGAACCATTTTTGGACTCCTTGTTTTGTCCCTTGCCCTGCAGGCAGTTGGACATTTGGGACCATGGTTTTGTTCTCCCTACCTGAACTGTCAGAACTTCCAGAACCTGGCAGAATAGCACATCTGATTGCGAAGATAGAATGCGAGAAGTGTAAATCAAATGACTCGACCGCTCCAGCCTCTAAGTTCTGGATGCGTTCTGGATGCACAACTCCGATGTCCCCCTTAGGAGCGTATAAGCGGATTGATGCTAGCGGCGCCGAGGGATAATCAGGGACAGCCATGCCACAGGGGCACATTCAGAGAACCTCGGAACGTGTGGGAGCTCTTTCAAAAACAAACCCAAAACCCCATATTCTCCGGCGGGGAAATAGGCTTAACTCTGACGGTCCACATATCGATGAAGCATCATCGATAGAAGTCCATGACATGTTAAAGGCATCACATACTAGGGAGGAACGGAAGCCCTGGCATAGCTATTAATGAACCACCTGACTGATCACGTTTTCGAGCAGCCGAGGAAGTGTCACCCTTATTTAACATGTACGTCCAAGGGACCCCAAAGCTCGTGGGAGTGGCAGCATCAGTGTCAGGATTTGTGATGGCCAGGGTGATTCGTCGAATAAGGGTCCTTGGGACACAAGTAGCCAAGCCACTCCCCAAGTCTAGATCCCTAAGGTTTCTCGAAAGTTAAGGTGCCCTGTTATGGGCCTATTCTAACAAAACCCGACCTGCTGAAATCTGCTACACGCCGGATTCCAATGGATCCCCCTGATTTACGATCTCTTCAGTTGAGCTCAGCCCCATCATCGTTCACTCATATATCCCGTGGGCCCAAGCTTCGTTATGGTTTCTGGGCCGCGGACAGAACCAATGGTTAAGTCCACGCTCGGTGGCAGGGGCATTCTGGTTCCAGGTTTCGGAAGGTTGGTCGGTTGTTTATCTACTCGCTTCACCAAGCTGTAGTGCTCGTCCCCTCGGTCCCTTCTAGTGTCCGAATCTAGAGCCCGTCAAGTCGTCCTTGATCGTTTGCATATTGCAGCAATACCTATCCTCCTACGTTTTCGATGCGATCTCGACTAGGAGTGGTAATTTATGGCAACTCCGTCAACCTACCGAGACACCGGTGGATTAGTCTGCACCTTGGCATGAGTTTCAGAACTTGGTTTATCAACAGACAGCAGTACCTCCTCCATTTACAAATGCGGATAAGCAGAGACTCTCATGACACTCACAACAGGAAAAGTGGTCGGTCTGGGGACTTATGAACACCTATCAGTACATATTCGAAATGAAAAACATGTTTCCAATAACACATGTTCTTAATGAATGCCAAAAGTTGACCACGGGACTCGGTCGTTCCGTTTGTGACTTCTGGGCGATGTTCATAGTTGTCAAGACGGAAATAGACCAGAAGGCGAGAAGAGTTAATCTTCCCATGACAAAGTTCCCCAATTGTCGGTGCTAGAGTCAGAGAATTCTAAATAGGCACATTGCGGAATGACCTACAATGGTAGCGTCTCGTTTCGGGGACAGCCAGCTGAATCTGCCTCGTTTCACGACATTATTTTGAAATATCTATTGTTCTTGGCACTCAAGCCCAGTGGTTCCCAAATATGGGACATTGCAAGCCAAAAACCTACAGAATTGGTGTCTCGTTTTTAGGCAGGGGACAGTACCAGCTCAAAAAAAAAGGTCGTCACCGGTAGCCAATTGCGTCATCACACACCTCTACCAGGCTGCTGGACAAACCATTGATCACCATTGAATTCCGCAAAGCCCTCTGGAACCTGAAAACAATGAACATCAGTCTCCCTCTTCGACTCTAGCCGAAGAAACTACAGGGTCGAACATACTCACCCATGACGAAAAAAACGCCAGCAATGAGAGCGGGATCGGACTCGTCGGAGATTCCTTCGACAATGCGTTCCCTGGAAGTTGGACCTCGCTTGGTCTTCCTTTTCCACTCGATGAGCTCCGAGGCCCAGTACTTCGCACCACCACCGTCGGCGTCAAGATCCACCACGACGAAGCGCCATTGATACCAGTAGTGAGAGCACCACGAATGAGATTTTCCTACGCACGAAACGTGAGCGGCATGGGGGCACAAAACGTTACGCACCCAAGATGTTTCGCGCGTGCAACGAGGTCAAGAAAGAATTGGGGAAGGTGCCCCTCAAGGAGGACGGGGATGTCAGGGGCCTTGACAGAGGCCCCGAAAAATGCGATCGTTTCACTGCCATAATGTTGATTTGGCGTTGGGGAAATGTGAATGTAGTTCTCTGCGTACTGTGTTACACGACGTGGAGGCACAAAAACAAGACAAAAACGCACCGGCGATAGACGACTCCGCGGCAATGGCTGTGTAGTGAATTATCCCTGAGATTGTGTCCACCGGCGACAGCCTCGGGTGGGCAGCAGAAACTTGGTTCTCCGGCATCACAATCATCTTCTGAGGAGATGGAACCATGGCAATCGATCTAAAGAAGAAGTATCAATAACCATCCGAGAAGAGGTTTCATTCTGTGGCTGCCGTTAGATATAGGACATTACTGGACGTGAGGGAGCGAAAACAAAGCTTATCCGGGGAGTTGGCAAGGACGAAGAGATGTCTGTACGTGCTATCGTTTGACCACAATTTGTCAGAGCCGACAGTTCGAGAGGCGGTAATTGCCTCGCGAAATGCGGCCTCTGGATGGAGGTAGAGCAGGCTTTTTCGGACGATGTTGAACCTTTCCAGGACTTTGTCTTTGACAGCCGAGAACGAGAGCGACTAGGAGAAGGGAGGCATTGCAAACGAGGTAAGAAAATAACGACCCGGGTTGTTAACTCGTGATCCGAGGGTGGCAATCATGCTGTCGAGCTGGTCCGTGAATGTGCCGGCTGGCGTGGGGTAGG
The DNA here is from genome assembly GCA_018524895.1 of Podaxis sp. C-F-101400. Lineage (NCBI taxonomy): Eukaryota > Fungi > Basidiomycota > Agaricomycetes > Agaricales > Agaricaceae > Podaxis > Podaxis sp. C-F-101400. The sequence continues at coordinate 56,139 of JAEUWR010000585.1, forward strand.
ACTCCGGCACCTCTTCAACAATAACAGACGAACGAAGCTTCCGGAGCTGCGTGAGATCAAGTTTCAACCCACTCAGACCGGAAGTCTTGCATTTCTTGGATGCTGACATGGTGGTGCGGTGGTGAACGAGCTGTGGTTTCAGAGACCAACGCCAGTCCAAACCCAAATGGCCAGCGCAATACGCGTCAACACACGATACTAGCAATGAGGGTGACCGTAGGCATAGGCATATACCAGTGGAACCCGAGGGCATTATAGTCAGTAAAACCGATTAGGACAGCCCTCTGCTACAGGAGTGAGTCTTCTCAAATCGAGATATGGGAAGATCGAGAGGCAGCGTCCAGCTTTCCTTCCGAGGATCGTAATGGTGTTATTGACCTCGCTGGATAACGTGTAGTATAATACTATCACCCCTCTAAGCCTGAGTAAGACCTACTTTGGTCGCTATGGAAAGCAACGGTTGGGAAGAAGAAAACAAACCTCCAAGAATAAAACAGGTGTCACTGATGGCAATTGCATAGAAGGATGGTTATTGGGGCCAGGCAAATCCAGGGTGGCCATCGAAAGAAGGAGGAGAGCGTAGACACGGAGGTGACCAGATACTTCGCCCTTGAATACATGACTTACCATTGTAAACAGCTGGCCAGTACTAGCTGGCTGGATTCTTGTCCCGGCGAGTGGTGTAGGCACGTGACGGAGATCAATGATGAGGCCCAAAACTTCCCCTTGCGAGAACAGAAACAAAGAAACGGACCATAGTCAAAATATCTGATCCATAACGAGAAAGCTGAGCTATGACATCAGGAGGTCGTTTTACCTACGGACTGCAACATGGAACGATGCAGCATTATACATGTAACGTAATAACGAAAGCGCTCTACTGGGCTTGTTTCAGCACAGAACAACATAGGCTCAACTGTATTTTGATTGACTGCATACTTATGTGACATGCCAGCGGGGAGGTGCCTCAAACGGACTAATGACGTGACGGTAAGTGGCCGGTTGGACAATTGGAGTCGAAATGAGACGGGGTTCGGACATGCAGTAATTAACCTATACTGTGTAAGAAACAACATACGAGAGTTAGTTGCAATGAGGTGATGTATATGTCAAAGGAAGATTAAAATGTGTGGGGAATGACAAGAAGAGCAAGGCGGCGAGATAGGCGGAGTAAAGAATGAGAGGACACAACCAGAAGGCGATCGGGATCGAGGACTAAAGGCAAAGAAAAACAGCCAAACAAAGCAAGAAAGTGGGAAAACGTCGGAACTGCAAGGACAGAAACGAAAATGACATAAAAAACAACCAGACACTCAGCATGAGCTAATGAGCACCGCAAGTGAATGGGACCGAGGTATCACAAGCGACGGGAGACAGCTTAACGAATGACCAGACAGAAACAAGATTCCCAGATCCACAGAAATCTCTGCCGTAGGTACGGAATGCCAATTCATAATGCGGAGTCTAGGCCCTTAGCTCTCACCCTCTCTGAGGCAGAAGTAATTACTACCCGGTATCGCATACAACTTCTGATGTGAAACGATTGAACATTGTTGTGAATTACATATCCACTGTAAGTCCTTCGCCACAAGTAGATGATCCTCAGTCCGAAAGACTACACATACATCTATCTTTCCCTGGTAGGATTGGTCGTCTTTGCATCGACTTCTCTTTTTTATAATACACTACCAGGGGTAATTGCCGCCGTCAGACTATATTGCGATACTCCGAGAATTGGGAATGGGCTTGGTCGATATCTGCTATATCACCCAAGGTTAGTTCGATTATAATGCTCAAAAATTATTAAGTCCGTTTGATCAAATATCTAGGAAAATGCGTGCCAAGCGGAAGTTAAACCAACGGTCTGCTTTTCAGAAATTAAGATGAACCCATTCTAAGAAAACCTGATCTACTGAAACCTGTCACATGCTGGATTCCAATGGATATCCTGGTACGCGATCTCTTCAGTCAAGCTCAACCCCATCAGCGCTCATTCATATATACGCGCTCAAACTTCATCACGGTTTCCGGACCGCGTACCCAATGGTTAAGTACACGCTCGGTGATAGGGACATTCTGGTTCCAGGTCTTGGAAGAGTGGTCGATTGTGTATTTACTGGCTTCACCAAGCTGTAGTGCTCTTCCCCTCGATCTCTCAGTGTCTGAAGCTGGAACACATCAAGTCGTCCTTGATCCTTTACACATTGTAGCGATATCTACCCTCCTACGTTTTCGATGCAATCTCGACCAGTGATGGCAATTTATGGCAACTCCGTCAACCTATCGAGACACCGGCCCATTAGTCCGTGCCTTGGCACGAGTTTCGGAACTTGGTCCACCAACAGACTCAGCGGTACCTGCTTCATTTACAAATGCGGGTACGCGGCGAGTCCCATGACACTCATAACAGGAAAAGTGGTCGGTCTGGGGACTTATGAACACCTATCAGTGCATATTCGAAATGAAAAACATGTTTCCAATGACACACGTTCTTAATAAAACGCCAAAAGTTGGCCACGGGACTCGGTCGTTCCGTTTGTGGCTTCTGGGTGGTATTCATAGTTGACATGACGGAAATAGACCAGAAGACGGGAAGAGTCAGTCTTCCCATGGCAAAGTTGCCCCGATCGTCTGCGCTAGAATCAAATCAGCGCCGGGGTAACGACACCTGCCGATATCGATTGGGCCTTGGCCACACTCCTGACGTTTTGTGTCAAGGACTGCTCACCACCACCTTCGACAAACGGACGCCCGCAAGGACAACGGAAGAAACAATGCATGTTGGCCTTAGTGCTTCTTGTCAACAGCATTGAACAACTTGGACTCGAGATCCCGGAAACACACTCTTCAGTTTCGGGGGTGCAATGAGATAGGTATCAGTTCTCCGGCAGGTAAATGAGTTGTGGGCGCTTTGGTAAAGTAACAGCTTCGAACAAGTAGTGTGAGTATCAATAACACAATCCTATATCTACCCGTCGTATCCTCTAAATCTCACTGAATAGGCGAAAGTGCAGTTAGGAGCACATGAAGAGATCCGGCACTCTGGAGAGAACAAATTCCAGAGAATGTGTATTTCGGATTGATGAACGGGGCTTGGGCTGGTGTCGAGTACGGTGTCACCTGGTCGTAATTCTGGCTGTTGGGTGTGGACGTTATGGCCAAGACAATGGTATTCTTCCAAACACCGTCGACAGCCCTGAGCGACGTCTAAGACCAGCCTTCTGGGGTTCTTCTTCGCAGCGGCAAGGGAAGCCAAGGCTTAACTGGCTTCTTGCTGGGATTTTGATTGCTCGAAAGGCCAACTCGTCGGATTTTCGCGAGCCTGGAAAATGCAAAAGATCAGAATGTACTAACTAGGCAACCAATTGAACACGTACTTGTGCAAAGCGGCCCAAGCGACAAGCAATGTGACACCACCGGACATAGCCGTCATCATGTAAAAGGCATACGGATGTTCTTCCAGATGGCTAGTCAACTGTGATACCCGCAATTGAATTACAGCATTGGAGATCAAAAGGTAGGACTCACATTCATACCGAATAGACCGGCCACAAGGGCACCGGTGCCAAGCCCCATTGTAGCGATGGACACCTGTTGTTGCCCCGAATGAGAACGAACGGGCGAGCGAAAGTGGATTATGATACCTTGAGATCGAGAGCGAGGAGGGCGTTACGGTTTGAATCGAGGATTAGTTCGGCAATTTCTTGGGTAGACTGAACATTGTTCTAGAAGCAGATTATTAGCCACATAATAAATCAAAAGAATCTCGGCGTAACTTTCTACCTCTATATTTTCGGCCTCGTTGACAATCTCCTCCACTTGCTTTGAGAAAGATTCTAATAATAACTCTAACTCCTCGTGGTCATCGGGTTTCCGCTCAGTGTTGTTCTTTCTATCAGAAAGATACATTGCGTTCAAGTCCTCATCTAATCTACAGTCAATTAGGAGTAATCAGAATTGAATGCTGACGTACCCTGGGCAAGAACCTCCTCCAGAGCTTCTTCGACCTGACAACAAATGAACATATGATCGTTTGCTAGATGATTATACTAACCAATTTAGCTCTATTCTTGAAGCTTACAAGGCGGCGAGAGTAGTGAAGCAACCTCTTGAACCGGTCATGGTCGATGTTATCCTCGAGTTCGGCTAACAGCCCTCCAACGAGGTTACGGATAAAAACCATTTCGGCTTCTAATGCGCTCATGACAGAGAGTAATATAGATTCAAGGGCACTAAAGTATTGCTGAACGTTACACTCACAGGAAGATAGAAAAGTACCCACCGAAATTCGTATGCCAAACCTGTACCCTTCGTCTTCAGATTATGCTGCATTATCAGTGAGAAAAGAAGATATAAAAAACCTATGAGTATGTTGGTACCTCTAGGTGATATAAAAATACTGAGTGGAGCCTGGAATCAGCAGAGCCATAAGTGTCGAACAGAACAACCGCATCCGCCTTAACCAGAGCGCGGATATGGAGTATATTGACCTAGGAAAAGATTGAGGACATCGGTGGAGAATCAGAGGAATACAAGAGAAACGGACCAATATAGCGTTTTTTCGGACAAGAATAGTAGGAACGAGATTAGGAACCCTGGAATCAATCTTGCGGAGATCACGAGCCTATAGTTCTAAAGGTAAGGCCGGGATATAGGAGTGAACGGCTCTTCGCATACGTTTAGGCCATGTTCGGCACTTAGGTCAGACTTCTTGAACTGGCCTGATATTGTTTTGACATTCCCTTAGCCATATGTCACTAACTCAGCCCAATCCAGTTGATAGTAAAACGGAAAAACCTTCGGCATCAAGAACTGTACCTGAGAAGTTGGGGTTCATACGTGAGCATGAGCAGGTATGTTATATGAGGAACATGACGCACAACGCAACATAAGATCCGTCGGCTGACGGCCCTTCATGACTTTATCTAGAATAGCAGCCTTTGCTAGGTCTTCCTGTCCATCGGAAACCCCGTTACAATCAGGTGAACGTGGGTGCGGCTTGAACGACCAACTGATGTGCCGAACACTCATGTGGTTCTTGTGTGTCATCGGAGTACGAGCGCAAATAGTTCTGCATGAAAAGGCTCGGCGCAAAAGCGTATTTTTGGCGTCTTGCAAGAAGCATGCTTGACGTTGGAAGTGGCGGCCCAGGCAGCTGGTGTGTACTGGAAGAGCCAAAGTCGTAGACGGGTTGATGAATCTGATGGACATGCTCGCTACATTGTTCCCGTAAAACGTAGCAAATGCCCTATGCATGCGCCCAGAATTCGAGGAGACGATAGCCAGCCTCGAATATTTGCGAAGAGTCGAAATCTGGATTCCGTCAACAACAGGACCTCGGCTATGCCCCGACATCCCGTGATTAGGTGACTGTGTCACGTTACGTCACGCTTGGAAGAACTGGCTGCTGACCCTTACCTCGCTCCCAAGTTGGACTGAATCACGCCAATGTGCACCTGTGATCCCTTGAATTGCGTATAAGGTAAATTGACCCGTCAGAGGTCACGAATGTCCAATCCGTGGACAATATGACCTTTCTTTAACCAAAATTACTGACTCATATACACCCCATATCAATCTGGTTCTACACAGTTTGATGGGAATCTGTAGAACCCTGGTCACGATGCAATCCTACAATAAAACAGTGTGTCAACACTACCATCAGCGCAGTTACTGCAGATCGACTGGACCTATGCTCCGGAGGCTCAACAGCAAACCGAAATTACCTTTCAAGCGTGCAAGGGTTCCTAGGATCATTCAAACACTCCGTACAAAGGAGGAAACGTTGCCACAACGTGCTAGGTTCAGCCTATACAGATCGGGCTTACCCGCGTTCGGCAAAGATGCTGAAAGTGATCAGGCCTGCTGATTCCCTTTTTCCAGCCTGGCTTTATTACATATCTGACGATCGCCCTCTTCTACCGTTTCTTCTGCTGTGACGACTTCCTGTTGTCATAATATGTTCTGGAACTGACACTCCCCCCACTCCTCCCTCTTCCCTCCCCCCTTCCATTGAAATGCATGAGACTAGGAGGCTCATCGACGCTGCTGCTGCTCTCTCACAGGTACTCCGCGACAACGGGATACCTCACGCGTTCTATGGTAGCGTGCTCTCAGCGGTGCTGGCTAACAGCATGCACAGTGATGCAAGTAACTTTCCTCACGACCATTCTTTGCTCTGAGCCCCCTTCCACTAACCAGGAGATATACTGTATTGTTGAGGGCGGTCAAAACCATCCACATCCGTTCCGGCGTGTCAGGGACGCTGTCTCAGGAAAGGAAGACTGGACGAGTACTCACTCGCCTTGGACGAATAGGTGTGTTGCTTCTTGCAACAACCTAGTCCCATAATCACTGTTTCCCTGAAAAGGCTTCATGTCACCTATCGAGCTTTCATCCCGCCAATTGAGGTAAGTAGCTGCACACGGTGATCGCGAACGTAGTTTCTCTGATAGAGGGGCTTTTTATACCAGATAGAGATTTTGCCAGCTGGTGAAACTGGCCCACGCCACCTTGACGACAGCAACGTCATGAAAATGCAAGGGGTTCCCTTCCTCAACGTCTCGGAGTTCATTCGGGCAAAACTAAAAACATGGATGATGTAGGTATCACTAACTTGGCCTTCGAACGCTCTACGCTGACAACCTTACAAATAGCCGAGGGGCCGAACGCGATGCCCATGATATCGTATACGTGCTCTCCCGCTTCTGGAATCGGGTCGACATCAATCGAATACCTGAGCAAGACATGAACCACTTTGTAACCCGCAACCACGCAGCAGGACCTGCATGGAGCGCGCTCAGGAGAAAGTATGGAATGTAGAGAACGCCAAGCCAAGTAAACCGAAAATCTTCATGGGTGACACGATGCATTGTGTGGCACAAGTCAGGTGACATTCAGAAGTTTGGTTCGTTGACGGGCGGAGGCTCGGACTACTGTGTTGTAATGATATAACAAAAATCAATGTCATACAAGTTCATATTCCAGGACCTATCATCAAGATTTAGGACCAATGAATACGATTGGGAAAGAGAACGGAGGCCACGCTGCGTTGACATCGGACAGATGGACTCGTGCAACGTCGGCCCAGGCACAAACCTTGGTTTCAGTATATCGCCAAGACTGCGCGACCCCGACCGGGCGAAGAAAGGATCCTCTTCCACACATCTTTGACTCCGAAGCCCGATTTTGGCAAACTGTGGCAGTATGCAGGCGGTGATCAATGTAGAACTGTCTATCAGACTGGCACCGGTTCTCACACAGCGCCCCCACACGAAGGTCACTTTAAAATAGCTTTGGACATACTTCCGTTGGCAACTGGTGCTAGTACGAGGTCACCATGTCTGTATGGTTGTGTACTAACTTAACTGGGACTATGGAAGAACACCCGGCCATACGCATGCCACATACTCCGCACTTCATCTCATCAGCATGGCATACCCCGCCTGCTGGGGAAGACGCCGGATCCAAAGAATATGACTAAACGAGATTTCGGGGGTGCTCGCACCTGCCCCCACGAAGCAGGTGTGCTGTGGGCTTCTTTTCAAGTCCCTCATGGAGTTAATTAGCGCATTTCATGCCTCCTGAGGAGTTCTTGACCCATGGAAATGATCATCGATATCTCAAGAGTTCCACAGGGTCCTCGTCTCCCAACGAGTGATCAGGCCTCCATCAGCGGCTGTTCCACATGGATTTGTACAGTGGGTCTTTGTCATCGTGTAACCAGAAGCTCTGACTGGTGCATCGGCCGGGAAGAGAGACCGTTCACAGAGCTGTGAAGTTTGGGGAAGTCGAACCCAACAGCCGAAGCGTCGAATCACGGCAAGAGATCATACATTCAGAAATATAATCCTCACAGCTGCATCTGGTGCGACACCCCATTTCCTTCACTTGTCCCCTCGTGACTACAATCCAGAGCCCTGGATTCATGCTCTTGGGTGTGGTGGCCCATCCCTTGGGCGCATCCCGACGTCCCCGCTTCTTGAGGCAGCTGTGTCTCTTAGAGAGGAGATACTAGAGGTCATTAACCGGCCGCACAGCTTCCCGCTGAGTTTGGATGTGTTTTCGGGCAGATTTCGGTTGTGCGGCACTTCCAAGTCCGAAAGGGAGCTGCGTGTCTACCGCTATGTTATTTGGTGGTTCCTGTTTGGGACAATTTCCTCACACGGATGATGGAGGCTCACGACCTACGCGCGAGTCTGTTGGTGGATTCTCATTGAAGCCAAACACGACGGCCGGAACAACTAACCGACCCTTAGGCAGTCCTCAACCGCGGAACCAAGACTAACAGACCTGGCTGCATGAGTAGGTCCGTTAAGGAGGACTTACATAGGCTATACTTACGAGAGGCCCCAGAAGCTTTAATCTCCAAACCTTAGACGATTGCTACTGAGGTGTATTTTGGGGAACCAGAGCACCAAGTCATAAATGGTCGGCTGGGGGCATCTCCCCAGCTTTTAATTTCATTTATATATCGGTCACTACGTTCCCGAAAGCTAAGCATATAGGCTGGAGCCTAGACCCTGGTTGGGAGGTTGTCGGAACATGACTACGGCGTAAACAGAGGTGCTGATGGAAAACTTGGGTGGGCCATTCAGTGGCTGGGAAATTTGGGGAAGCTCAATAGATATATGGGAGGCCAAGGGACTGCCATTAGGTTCACAGCCGTGCATTCTAATGACCCACTAGCTTACCCAAACTCACAGTGAATGGATGACGAGTCGCATAGCCCTCAAAGGAGTAGGTGCGAGCCAGCGTCGGAATTGGCCGAGCAGGGTGGGAAATATTTGACATGGATCCGTAATTGAGCTTCGTTCCGTCCCAGTAACGTCATCGTTAACTCTAATGGGGTCGTACTCTTCATCTCTACCTCCCCTATGTGCCAGTCATTTCTCAAAGTTGCGTATGGGCATATATCTTCTCTCACGGCGCGGATGAAGTGCTCCGAGGCGTTGTCTTTTGTAAAAATACTCCGCCGATAAAAATAAAAGCCGCGCCAACAACATCCCGCGTAACCATGTTATTAATACCGCGATCTTCTTGTACTTGTTCGGTGACGGCAGGGGGGTCTTCTTCAGAACGTGAATATTATTTCAAACCACATTTGATCAAGTAGTCACATCTGTTGACCATCCCATGAAAAACAAGGATTGATTGTCGTGTTACCTGGTGACGGCAAATACGACGTTTTCGCACTCGGAATCACTCGGCGACACTGACAGAATCCTCAGGATTACTCGCAAATCTCCGTAACGGTATCGATCCGAATCGCTATCACCTCCAGGATTTTTCCTCGTTCACCAGGAACCCAGGTCATGTCCCGATGTCACTGGCTTCGCGGGAGAACTATGCTCGTGCCCCGTTGAGGGGGAAAATACCCCCTATTCATGGTCACCCAAGAGGCTCTCCTTGCATGCAACGCAAGATCCAACTGGAACTCACCAGCGTCAAATTACTGATCATTTAACCTTCGCCTCACCAATCGCCTAACACCAACTCGGAACTGGGGAATCCCGTTCCAGGAGAGTTTCATTGTTTGATGAAATAAATAAACGAAGTCACCTGGTCTACAAGATATGATATCATGGGGCCGCCGTAACGTACTTCGCAACATGTCTTGAAACGAAATCACGTCAGGCGCCGCTACTGCACAAGCTTGGCATCTCCAAACGACGATATACTTGCAATGGCTTCGTTCGCTCGGATGTTTTTCCCCACCGCTACCACAACTCAAACACATGGCTATGTAGAACAGAAGTTTCTCGCAAACCATGCTGGATGGAAGCGTAGGTTCCTGATGTCCGACTTTTTTCGGCCTTGCTCTCCGCACTCGAGAATAGTGTCGGTCTATCTCGTATCTCTACTCTCACCGACTGGCTGCGTCTACCTCAAGGATAAGATAGGAAGCCCACTGACCCAGTCACATCGCACCCACTCGTATTTATACTCCAATGCTCCAAGATAAGGGCAGAAGTTTGTTGGCAACCTAATCAGTCCCCCAGAAACCATGCGAGATAGGCGTGGTCCAGGACCAACACTCGATCCCCCCTATCTGTACGTCCCTCTTGTGTTGTCTCAAGCGTTATAGATGTTTACTTTACTATTCTTAGTGCTTTGTGTCCGGCCAAGCTCATTTCCGAGAAGAGTTTCGCCATGTTTTCACCTTTTATCCCCAATCAAGCAGCCGTGTCGTGGATCGCGTATGCAGTTCTGTAAATTGACACCCATTTGCTTACGGTACTCGGTAGCGAATTTGCCGTGAATCCTACACCAACAAGGCATCCGAATCATATCTCAAACATTGCTAAACACGGGCCCCTTGCCGCCAGTCGTGGTCTGAACCTCCAACCCCCTTCCATGGTTCTAGCTGCTCAGAGGTGAGGAGGGGACGATCACGCCTACACCAGGTGCCATCGTTTCATTTAACAAGAGGCATGTGGCGAGAAGCAGGCAATGCCGTGGACTGGAGGCTGCGGGGTGCTCTACACCACTGTTCGGAAAGTACCAGGAAACCACTGATCAACCAGAATCCAAAGAGGATACGAAGGGAAGGATAGTGTTCTCACCTAGCACTCCGGCTTCCCCAGCTAAACATTAGATCTGCGGTTTCGCAGGGCGTACCACCCATACTACAGGAGACTTCTTCGACCACAGGACCCCGACCGCTTTCCGTTGCCTTGTCCCTCGACTTTTTTTTAACTAATACATTCACTGATCCCCGTTTCTGCTATCACTGAACCAGGAACCACAGCGCGTGAGGTAATCCCACTCCTTGAGGCTTCGGCCTCTGAGCCTCACCTCCCAAACCGATCACGCCACGATCAGCCACGATCAATTCACTGGTTTCACCCGCAACTCAGAATTAGGCTTTTCCGACACCGACCCGACCAGCCCGCTCCTCATCCACGGGCATTTTTATCAGCACAGAACTACCATTGTCAATGTTCAAGACAAACAAGACAGGAATGGAACGAATTAAACGTAATGATACCGGGACTAAACCGCAGCTCGAAAAGTTAGAGAGATGGTAGAAACGCCAGAGTAAACGGGTAGAAGACGCCGTGGAAAAAGGAAGAAACAAAATGACCGAGTGAGAGGGGAGGGGACAGGTATCGCTACAACATCGAGTCTAGCCTTGCCCTCTAACGCGCAGGTGTACGTGGTCCGTTCGAAGATCCAGTCGTTCCTGCACCTGCATTCGAAGGGCCCGGACTTCCTGAATTTCCAACAGTTGACCCTGCTAGCCGACTCGCAAGCCCATCTACCTGATCCTCCTCAGTAATTCTATCCTGCCCCTCCAAAACCCCATGGATAAGTGAGATTGTACTCTCCAAACTCCTCCTCCTCGTACTCGGACTCGTCATCGTAGTACCTAGACTTGCCGTTCTGGAGTGCCCTCGTTTGAATCCACCCGCAGTCGGGCTCGTAGGCGAATATGGCGATGTTGGGGATTTTGGTGACGTGGCGTTGGTAGTGTTGATAGGTGAGGGTACGGAGCTGGACATCGCCCTTTCCAGACTTGCGTTGACACCGTTTGCATTGACACCGGGTTGATCTTCCCCTGTTTCTTGGGGTGATGTAGGTTGGGACATGATTGCCTTGCCCTCTTCCGAGTCGGCATCGAAAAGTTCTGGAGGTAAGCGTTCGTTTTCGATATCGGATTTGCGACTGTAACGTAACATAAGTGGTCCAGTTTTCCTCTTGTACGTTGGACTACTCACGCATCGTCGAACCCCTGGATCGCCTCCTTGATTCCTTCTGTTCCAGAAGCCAAAGTTCCATATGGGAGTTTGCTGGAGCCAGAGACGCTCTTGAGCTCGGACACCTTTTCTGATTCCTCGCTGCAGAGAATGTTAGGCTCGCAACGAATTGAGGACACAAGAACTCACCGAAGGAGGGCGAAGACTCGCGCCATACGGCCGACGGCCATGATCTTGTTCTTGATGGCTTTTCTCCGTTCCGCCGACTCTTCCGCAGAAGCATTGGGTGACACCAGTGAGAGTTCGTCGTCACTTTCTTCAAGTTCCTCCTTGGTACAGGTATTGAGGACGGCGACAAGCATATCAGTGACTGTGAAATCCCTATTGAGGTGGTACCGAATTGGACGGGTGAATGTACATACTCTTTTCACCAACGAAGGGGAGTGACCACGTGAAAACATCCATGAAGTTCGGAAGCCAGTACGGGTGAGGAGTGCAGTTGAACTGCCTAATGTTCATGACGTTGCTTTCATACTTCAGGACAGCAGCCTTGTTATTATAAACATCCAGGTAGTTGGGGGCGGAGAAAATGGTCATCACAGAAGGGAAGCCGGTCGTTTTTGTCTTACGGTACATGCGATACCTGTCGTTCTTTTGTCAAAAAGCGCATTCCTGTGCTGTCTGGGATCACATACCCAGCATCTTGGGCTTCGTGAGCCCGAATGATGGACAAAAGGTTATTGCGTTCGAGGAACTGGCAAGCTGCCTGATATCTTGAGACAAAGGATAAGGATATGCTGGTCGGAGTAGGTGAAATATCTTACGTGAAGAAAAACGAACAACCCCGGACGTGATTATGCACAAAGTTCTCTGAGGTTTTCTCCGATCCGAAGTCTTCTATAGGATCAGCCCACAAAATATCGCACATGATGCCATGCGTTGGCGGTTCTCGGAAGCGATCAATCTGTATAAGATCAGAATACATTTCTTGGGCGAGGGAGGACTGACTTACTGCGCGGATGTCATCTAGAGTGTTCAACTCTGGCGATAGACCACCGTGTATGCACAAAAACTGTTTGTTCATGATGGCTGCCAGTGGCAGTGCGCAAAAAGACTCCATACATGCTTCATATACCCGTTCAGAGTACTTATGTTTACCTGTACCAGATGAAGATATGCACACCGATGTCGACTGAGACCACTCACATTCCAGTTTGAAGGTGAAATAATCTGTCAAGTGCCGACACTCATGATTTCCACGCAAGAGGAATAGGGTATCAGGATACCATATTTTGAGGGCCCAGAGGTAGAGAACACACTAAGATAGCCGTAAGCTGATGAGTACGATTCACGCTGAGCTAGATACGCACTTCTATGCTGAAGTAGCCTCGGTCGACATAATCTCCAAGGAAGAGATAGCGAGTATCGGCAGGGCTGCCACCGACTTCGAAGAGTTTCATCAAGTCGTACTAGGTTTCAGGAATCAGGCCTGGTGTGATAAGACGAAGGGGTGGTAGAGCTCACATATTGGCCGTGAATGTCACCGCACACTGTCCAATTTAATACCGGTAGTCCTTTTCAGTCTCGTCTTTTTAAGGACAAGACTGGCACACGCACCAGTGATAGGCGCATCGACCTGGAGCACATTGGGCTCCTTTCGCAACAGCTCAGTTCCCCGCTCCAGTATCCACAACGCCTGTTCCTCAGTCAGTCGGCCCTCTCGATAGAAGTGATTCTTCAGGAATGCAACGTCCGGTTTTGTGCGATCTTGCCCGCGATTAGCGAAAAATTGTTCCGGTGTGGGCTTGAACATGGCTGGCGCCTGAACCTATAGACGGCGCGAAAGGGTCATTATCGGTGAGTAGGCGGCGCATTCGAGTACGACGCACATCCTTGACAACCCGCTCTTGTGTACTGACGACGTTCCCATCTTCAAGAGTGTGTTGTGTCCAGTCGACCTCTCGATGTGAGTTTCTGCTGTCTTGGATCTGCTCGATGGCCCTCTCGAGATGTGTGGTCATTGTTGGGGGCTGGAGTGGGTTATGAGACGAGGACGTGCTCGGTGTTTGAACAGCGAGGCTAGTGGATGTAGGAGAGAGAGAACTTGGAATTGCTAGTGGGAGTGGAGGGGCGTGACAGGTGATCAGATGTTCCTAGCACAAATATGCCAATATATTCAGAAAATACTCTACATAATACTTTTACTGCCCGAAGTACCCAGACAGCACATGCTTCGCTACATTGAACCCCAATAGCGACAGAATGTATGCAGTAAACAGCGGCAGCAGCGGAGACAATAGCAACTCAGACCGTACAAGGAAGGGCAATGCTGTGTCTCGTCAGTACAAAACAGCACTCTCGCGCTAATTTGCTTACCGCTAAAGCCGAGATAAATTCCGTAGGTATATTGAGCAAAGCTGGCGATGTCTATCAGCACACTTGCGCAGCGGCAGAGGCAAGGAGGCACCCACGCTGCCAGATAAAGAGTGTTGCCTAACCAAAGGCACACCCAGTTGTCTTTCAGGACGATCGGAAGCAAAAGGAGTTGTGCAAGATAAAGTGTAAGGTATAAAGGAAAGAATGCGTTTGTGTGAACGTCAAATACATACGCCCATTCTACAAAAGAGTCGGCGGGCGTTGAGTGGGACGGCGGTGACAACAACACTCGATTAGAGATGAACCTATCAAGAATATGAGCATGTTTTGGGCACATAATTGGCATAACCGCGCACCATAGGATGGTTGCGATGGCAATTCCAGACAACAAGAAATCTCTGAGAATCATCAAAAGAATGAGATTCAAGGCACCCCACAACCCTAACTTGTATACTACTGCCCATGCAACGGCGGCAACTGGGATACAGCATCAGACAGCGGTAGATGGGGTCTAAAGTTCCGACATACCGGAGAGACATGCAGCGATGAGAACCAGGATTGCTGGGTCATCTCGTGCCCAAGTATTCTTGGTCTCTGAAGGCGCAATATTTAAGCAAACGCTGAAGCGCAATGCTCTGCGAAATACGCACGTTTGTGGAAGTAGACGTTGCGGTACCTGCCCAGATTCCATTAGTCAAGCCCACGGTCTCACCTAATGAACATACGCTCACACTCGTCGCGGTGCTAGACATAGATATGTCAGCTGCCATGCAGCCAGTTCAAAGTCCTAGTGTTTGAATGAGTGCCTGTATATCCAACCCCCCATAGAATAGGACGCACCATTTGTTGAAACCGGTGTAGGCGTTTGAAGATTACTGGTATACGAAACCTTCCCGCTGCGCGACTTGACATACCACCATCTTCTGTCGGGTAGGACGCGTTTGTTGGCAAGATCATCGCATCTGGTGCCCTGATCCGTCGGAATATAGCCAGCGTAGAAAACTAAAAAGACAGCAGGCTTGTGTTTTGCGACCATGACGTTCTCGGTGCTGGCAAGGGATGTCGGAGTTAAAATAATCAGGCGGAGCATGAATGGTCGCAACAGCATCATAGACAAAGGCTGGATCTGAATTCTCTACAGCACTCTCGTACATCCGTCACCAAATGGCTGAAGAAGATAACGAGGTTCTCGACTGGGGAAATGAAGGTATGGAACGCTCATCGCTGCCTCAGTACTCAGTGGCTATGCGCTGACCAAAATGCTCCAGACGACGTTGTTTCCTTGGGCGA
The DNA here is from genome assembly GCA_018524895.1 of Podaxis sp. C-F-101400. Taxonomy (NCBI): domain Eukaryota; kingdom Fungi; phylum Basidiomycota; class Agaricomycetes; order Agaricales; family Agaricaceae; genus Podaxis; species Podaxis sp. C-F-101400. The sequence goes on from JAEUWR010000585.1 coordinate 71,504, forward strand.
CGAGGACGAGCGATATACTCAAGAGGATCCCGCCTTGCCGCCACAGAATGGCAATTTGGACGCTCCTGTCCCCAACACAGTTGCAACTCCTCCCAGACCTCCTTCGCCTCTACCTCTGAGCAGTGATATATCAACTGCTACCCCGGATCAGAAGTCGAGCACACCAGCACGACAGCTGGCGCCCTCCGCAGAGTCTTCCAAGTCAACATCGACACTACTTCCTCAGGCATCCCATAAGCTTCCAATTCCTCCTAGAATGACCCATGCGCTCCCTCCAAAGCCGGTCACGACAAACATTCCCTACGTGCCCCCTTCCGACCCCTCTATCGTGGAAGCGACAGCCATGGCTTCTAGACCCAAAAAAGGCGACAACACTGGCCAAAATCTGAAAAATGGATCTCGTTACGATCATATTGGACCCCTTCCAGCGCCATGGGAAATTCGCATACCTAGAAGCGGTGAAGGCCACTATTACCACAATAACCAGAGCGGCCTTACGCAATGGAATCGTCCTGTAAGCCTCTTTCACCTGGACTTCTCTGTGCACCACGCGATTCGCGTTGGCAGCAAACATCCACCGCTTGCCTACCCACCATCAATATCTGACGTCTTCTCTTCCGCAGTCAACCCCCACTCCCACAGATCCACCACCTCTTTCTCATGATGATCGCCACTACAGGCCAAGTGGTGATAGATATGCGCCCGCTTCTGGAAGGCGCTATGAGTCGTCTGCAGATGCGTCAGATTCCCGCCACAACCGCCATCATCCGGGTACCTCTACACGTTCTCCTCCAAGAGGCCGTGACCGTTCAAAGTCTACTTCCCCAGGACGTGATTCTCGTTCTCGCGGTAGTCAACGCCCTGCTAGAGGGCGTGCGAGTACTAAAACTAATGGCCCTCAAAGGGAGCTTCATGTTGCCGATCTATCAAAGGATGAAGACCGCCATTGGGTTCCATCCCCGCCCCCCAACAATCAGACAAGAAGTGCTCGGCGGTGGCACCGTTCCCGGAATCATTCCACGGACGGTCGCATAGTAGATTCTGGTTCTGAGGATGCTGGACAGCTGCCTCATCAAAGGGAAAACAGTACAAGGGGTTACAATCGTGACAGGGAACGCCCATACACATCATCTGAACATTCGAATCACACCATATCCACACCAAGTACGTTATCAACCCCCTTCCAGTTTCCTCATCTCCACCTCGTATATGCGACGCCAATGTTAGTGTCGTAACCTTGGGCGGATCTGAGGCTGATCCTGCATGGCACGTTTTGCGTTGCCCAGCCCTGGGCCCGCGACTTTCTGGTCTCCGTATCGCATCATGGACTTCCTTCATCCTCTCTGGTCTCTCCGAATCTCAGCGTCTGGTTCTTAACATCCTCTCTTGGTATTTTTATAGGACCTGCTACACCTCCATCCAGAGATGATCGCAACATTATCTACGAAGCAAAGGCTGAGGTCCAGAGACGAGAGGTCTTCGAAGAACGTCGTCGGAGCCCTAGTCCGACGATTGATCAGAGTCCTCCCCCGCTTAGTCGCAGGGAACGACCTTCACGTTTTGGACCCGGTCTTCCATCGGCTTTGGAACGGCCGAATGGGCTACCTATGAAGCCTGCAACTGCACACGACGATCGTTCTGGAGAGTTCAAACATGCTAATAATGAGCGGCAATACGACAAGCGCATGGATCAGGATAGGCGATACGACAACCCAGCTCCGCGGGATCCAACATATACCGCCCTGGCCAGCCGTTCCCTAGTTCAAGCTAGGGAATCTGATCGATCATGGGTTTCTCCAGCTAATGGCGGGAGAGGCAGGGCTTCATCCGTATCCGAGAACCTGTCCTCATCATCATGTGCGTATTAGTGTTTTGCAGTATTCTGATTATCTCAAATGTCTGTTCAGCGCGAAAGAGGCAGCCTTTACCTCCGCAAGAGGCAGAATTCCGAGGGATAGCCAAGTCAAAATCTGCTGTATATTCTGATTCTGCTGTACAACGTCCCAGGGATGCATCCAGGTCCCCTGCGATAACCTTCCATAGTCGAGAGAAGCCAGAGAAGGACGTCGCCACGCCTGCACCGCGTTCGTACCCAAGGCGAGACGACACACGTGACTCGGGTTACAGTCAACCACCGCCCCGTGAGCCCGTTCCCGCCGACTACGAAAGGGATTACCGCAACCTTGAGAGGGCAAGACCTCGGCAGCATCACAACGACCAGAATGACGCAGATAGGGGTTATGATACGCCAGCGGGCCCTCCCTCCATCGACGCCCGCGGAGGTTACCAAGAACGCGAGCGCGACCCACCCTCAAAGCCTCGTGCGATGCAGGGCCCTGCCATTACCTCGACAAATGCATACACTGTCGCGGGACCTTCGAGCATCCCCTCGAATCTCACAAACAGATATCGCGACAGACCTTCGCCTCCCCACCTTTCCACGAGTGACTCTAGACGAGATGTGGATGCGCGCACAAATCCGCCACCAGGTGCTTGGCTTGAAAGGGAGGAAGAACGGGTATACACTCCCCTTGAACATCCAGTAAGTCTTGGTCTCTTCATCACTCATTAACACTTGCGCTAATATGGACCCAGCCCTCGCGCGAGCCTCGTGGAAGACTCGCTCCCGCTTCTAGTGCGAATAGTGTACCAATTGGTGCGCGGAGAGCGTTCGCTGTTGTCGAGCCTGCCGCCAATGATTATGCATCTGGCGTATCAGGTAATCGCTACGAAAGATCTTCCTATAGTGATGGTCCTTTGCGTTCAGCGAGGAATTATGACGAAGAGTATCCAAGATCTTATCTTGTGCCTGAGCCGGTCCCGGAGTTCCGCCAGAATTATCCAAGGGTATGCAAATTTCGCTCGATTGGGGCCCTGTTAGTTAACAAAGGCGCAGGTTCCTCGCGAGGATTCATACTTGCAAGTGAACCCGGGTGACCGAGGCCGGCGAGTCCAAAAAGTTGAGGTGAGTACTCCTTTCGCATTCTTTCGTAGTTGAATCTAATCCCTTGCAGGCTGCTCCACGAGGCCCAATTCCCCTGACAAGTTCTGGAGCCGACAATGCAGGACGCCAACACCCACGTCGGTTCTCACCTGTGGACAGAAACGTACGTTCAGTCTTCCTCTCTTAGTTTTGGTTGACGATACATAATTCTTTCTTCGTCAGTCTCGTCCTGATCAAGAGCTGCTGTCAGATCCGCCGCTCTCAAAGACTTGGCCGGCCAATTATGACACGTCGCCACGAGGTCGATATACTAATGATCTCGCTCGTGATGCTACACCGCCGCCAATGTCCCGGGAGTCGTCGTTTACTTCGCCTCAATGGGATCCTCCATCATCTTCCCATGAACCACCTCCGCGGAGTACGGACTACCGTGATTCACATGGATATCGCGACTCTTCACCTCGTAGCTCACGAATGGATGTGGACATTCCTCTCAGCAGGCAAGCGCAGGGAGTTTCGGGTCTACATAATGCCCCCGCAGTTGAGCACTACCGACATAAGGAGGCTGGTTCGGAAGGCTCGACACGAACTCCGCTACCACCACCACCTCGCGTAGGCAATCGCCGAGATCAAGTATCATACTCTCCTGACACAGGGCGGGCGCCAGTTGCGGATGTGTCAATGGATAGCATCGGACGCGGCAGTGGCCGAGCGAAACGAGATCCGACCAACGCGCCGTTCGACGGAAACCTGAACCAGCGAGCTGAGCGACCGCGGATGCTGAACGAACGCATTTCAGGACTTCCTCCTCCTGAAGGGCGAGGTAGTCGCAAGCAACCTCAAGGAATCCGTCAAAATAATGGATATAATGGTGAGCCTGATGCCTTCGAGCCTCACTTCCCGGAACGCGTCAACACGCGACAAGATGATCACGCACCTTCACCTGCGAAGACGTTCGAGCAGCGCTTGGACCTTGTCAGTAGACCCCCGATGTCTAGAGGAGCGTCTCTGCTCTCACGTATTTCTCGTGGGAGTGACGACGTCCAGCCTCCACCGCCGTCACTACGAGACCGTGTGCAGATCGGTACCAAGCGGGACCGGGATGATATGGCCAGGGGCCATAACGCAGACCCACCGTTTGAGACTGATGATGGCGAAACCGATCTCGCTGGAGGAAGGAAAAACCGGAAACGTCGACGTGGTCGGCGCGGTGGAGCGCCATCATAGAAATTGCCACCTACTCTCCTCTCCATCTCTTTCTCTCTCCAAATGGTTTCCGCTGTCCATATGTGCAGTCATCCACTTCGTTCCCATTCTTATACAGGATTCGTCTCTCACACTTACCTCATTCATGCCCCCATCCCTGTCTTGTGTCGTCCATCCCCTAGTGTGTAGCAACATCTCGTCGGGTTTTGGGTTACTCGACATCAGGTCTTCGTCTTTCATGTGTATAACTATAATCTATCGATCCTCTTCCCACAAATCAGCTCCCTCATAGTGCCCGCACTTCTCATCCCTCGGCGATCAGACCTTCCTACTCATGACGTGACGGCTCGCCCTGCTATCAGGGTCCTGAGCCCACCGCGACATTGTCAAGACACACCATTCTATTCATTGACGTGTCTACTAGCTAACATAGGTTGTAACTGGGCAAGGGCGTTATCGTCCCAGTGGTATTCTACGTAATCAAGATCCTCTCTCGGATAGAACCACTCCAAGACCAAAAAGAAGACGCAGTCGACCAGCAAGATTATCGTATATATCGGTCCTGCAAAAGGGCCCAGATCCATTGTCCTGATTCATTGTACATGCAGCTCAGCTTTCATTCTTCCGGGTTCAGAAATTCCAGATTCCCGACATACCTCTTGATACGTTCCATTAACTCTACCTGACGCGACTGCATGACCGCGCTGTAAACCTTTTCGGTCCTCATGGCAATTTGTCGCCAATCATAGAAAGTCTTCATGCGTCCGTGGGCTTTTATTGGGTCATGTTTCCCTGCTGCGACGATTGTGATGGCTTCGGAGATTGCACGGAAGACATCTGCCGAAAAGCCAAACCCATACATCAGTAATGTAATCCAACGCCTATCACTCGTCATAACCCGACGAGTTCATTCTGAGATATCCCACTCTCGACGACACGCACCATCCGCTTCTGGCTCTGCGAAACTAATCATGTCCTGCGGCAAAATTTCCGGCACACCCCCCACTCTGGTTGATACGACATATAGGCCTGCGCAGGCTGCTTCTAGAATGGCAATCCCGAAAGATTCTGTCAAGGATGTATTCATAAATATTGTTCCACGGGACAAGACCTATTGAAGTTTCTGCACTGGAACAAGACGTTATGATTGGTTATAGCGGCTCACCGAAAGCACATCGCTGTGACGAACAGCACCTAGAAGCTCGATTCGGTCTTGCAAGAGGTGCTTTTCGCGCATTTGGAGAAGATCAATAAGTTTAGGACCATCACCTCCTGCCGCGTCGAAGTTCATGCCCAGCCCGCTAGACTTCTATAGTCAGGGATTGAACTTACCAATAACGAACCGCACGTTTGGGAACGCAGCGCAGATCCGAGGAGCGGTCGCGACTAACAGGTCGACGCCTTTGCGATATGCGAGCCTCGATAGGACGATGATCGTGACTATAGGTACGTACGTCAGTCTTTCGGGTTGCCTCTATGCCGAAGTGCAAAAGAACACACTAATTTCGCTTGGTTCCGAGGGACGTGGTTCGAACTGTTCTGCGACGATGGCGTTCGGAATCACGTAGACGTTTCGTCGAACTGAAAGCTTGGTAGGATCATCTCTGTCCTTCTCGAATAACTGGCCACGTAGGACCGTGTTCTCTCGTCTGCATAGCTGTATTAGCTTACAGCCAATATAAGATTTGAGTAGTGGAATCGTTTACATACCCAGTGTGAGAAACGCAGATGACTGCGTCCACGTTCTTGAGTGTGCCAACAAGAAGTTTGTTGGTGAGAATGCTGGCTGCATCTTCAAAGCCGAAAAGACTGTGATCGGTGAATACCGTGCGGATACCCATGAGATGCGAATGGAGGATGCCTTCGTGGCCGATGGATGATAAACTAGCATGTGCATGGATCAATTGTATGTGTTCGCGCAGGAGGATAGTCCTAAGGTAAGGTAGGGAAGTGAAGAAGTTTGGGAGCGTGGCTGAGGACGCAATGGGTATGAAGGGTATATGATATACTTTGAGCGAAGGAAGGAGCCAGCGAATGCCAACGCGGTCCGGTTTATGTCCATGGGTAATCACAATAACCTTCGTTGCGTTGCATGAGACGTGCTCTTGGGTCAGCAGAGTTAAACGTACCTTGTGACCTCTTCGTATGAGTTCCGTGCTTAGCATGTATATGTGATTCTCTACTCCTCCTACATCGGGATGGAAGAAATCTGATATCATGCTGAGGTTCTTTAGCAAATTTCGTGCCCAGTATTCAAGGACGCGAGCAGTCACGCACGCGATTGCGAGTCGTTCCATCCTTCATTTGGGTTAAAGTTTCTGAGGAGAAATAGGTAGGTTCGGGCTGTGAATATTAAGCAGTTCAGGCGAAGTTGCCAGCGGAAAAAAGGATTGTCGTCTGTTAATCAACCATACGATTAAGACAAGTGGGATGCTGTAGAACGAGGCGAGATGGCTTCGGGACTGGTTGAGTAGCCGGTATTTGGCAAAGTGCTTTTGAACAAACAAGGAAGCTCAATTGCATTCCTCGTCCAGAAGAGTGGCATCCAAACTGACTCCAACAGCCCGGAGCAAGCTCGGGACGGAGGGACAATCTGTCGACAACTGGGAAGAGTATAACACTAAACACATATCAGGTACCTTCAATGTTGAATGATTTTTCCTTTGCACATATGCTGGGTATTGATTAATATTGACTATTCATCTGATCTTCTGGCAACCTTTAAACCTTTCCTTTTGGAAAACTTGGGGTTAGCATTCATACTCAGTAGTGCTTATTTTCCAAAGTGGTCTCGTGATCCACACCGAAATACATGATGTCCATTCCATCTGGAAAGTCATGAATAAAATTTAAAACATAGCCATGGCCCCTCGAAAGTGTTCTCCCGGTTATCCCTATTCTTCCTCGCTGCTGGCCTCCAACCGAGCTCGACCGTAACAATGCCCTTCGTCACAGTACCCACTAACAGCGGCCCTGTCGATTTTCACTACGAAATTTCCACCCCAACGAACCACTCAGCGAGTGAGATCGACCCGAGCCTCCCAACGATCTTTTTCATCCATGCTGCGTATACCTCACATGAGATTTTCGAACGTGAGCCTATTCTCCTCTTCCCGGAATCTGACACATGTCTTATGCGTTTAATGTAGTTCAATTTTCCAGTCCTCAACTCCGACAGTTCAATCTTGTCACTGTAGAAATGCGGGGGTATGGCGAGACACGAGGAAGGATAGGAGAAGCAGCGTATACTCCTCGCGAATCGGCGGATGACGTCTGGAATGTGATGGTATGTTTTTCTGTGCGACACAGAGTATCAGGGGTGCCGATCATGCGTTCCAGGAAGCGCTCGCTCTGCCTCGTCTCCATGTCTTCGCCATCTCGATTGGCACTTCTATTGCTCTGGAACTTGCATTCCGGCACCCACAACGCATACTATCTATGACCTTATGTTCACCATTGGCCCCGAAAGAAGTACTTCACGTTCCGACGTTGATGCGGGAAATTCTGAACCTGTTCTTGATCAGGACGAGGCTATCATGAATGGCCGGCTGGAAGTTCATGAGATCTGGAAGACGGCCCACACATTCAAAGGAGAAGGACCAACGGAAGTTCTCCTAGATATGGATGAGTCTTGCATACACGACGTGCTCATTGGTGCGGCACAACTTTTGTTTAACAACCAAAGCAACAAGACGATCGATAGGTGTGCCGTTCTCCAATCATATCATGTCCCATTGTAAGATATTGATGATGGCTGATGCCATTTTTAGTATACTCGCACTCGCAATATCCAGAGCTAAACGCCTCTGGGCGGGGTCGAGGGCAAATATTCAAGAGGCATACAAGAGTGTTGTCGGATGGCATCTTGACAGACAACCTGTATCTGATGAACAACTCCTGCAGGTACTCTCGTTCACTTCCTTGTCTTAATTCCATACCAATTCTTCTTTTATCTTTCAGATCACCTGCCCGGTGTCTATAGTCCATTTCCAACAAGATATCGCCTACTCTGTAAAATTTGCGCAGGATCTAGCTGCAAAGCTGAAATCAGCCGATGTCGCCCCTGTATACAATATCAAAGGTACCCACATCGGTAATGTGACGAATGCAGCCGAGTATGTCCTTGCACATTATTCATTATCCAACTGAGTATCCAACTGAGTGTCCGTACAGAGTGAATGCTGTTCTAAGACAAACTGTGACGAGTGCAGAGTACAAGTCCAACCAAAGGTCGTTCCCGGATGTACTAGCAAATGCACAACCACTACGTACACCTTTTACGGATCTCCTGGCGCCTTACATGCCCAACAGTGACGACGAAGACGATAGTCTACGTGACCTTGTTTATTGATGCTTTACTTTGATTTCATACTGTACTATCAGCGTTTGACTTTCTACACGTTTTGCGGACCCCGAATTCATCATTTACAACGGTACTGTATATCTTTTTTCCAATGCTTTTGGTAATAAATACACGAATGCACAGGGTATAGTGAGGGACGGGAAAGGAAAACAACGTCTATTTGAGAGGAATTGAAGGAAGGGGTGGGACAGGGAGGGGTGGTTGGACTCGTGGGGTCCTTGGACCCCTCAACGTCGAGGTGGAAGACCGGTAAGTTGGTGCTCTTGACATTCGGCTCAAGCGACCATCCTCGTCCCCTGGATATGCAGGGAGTGTAGAAAAGCTGGACTGACTAGGCGTCGAGTGGTGCCAACTTCCGTAATATGTCGGAGGTCGTGTACTCGTAGCACTGGGTGGAAAATGGCCCGGACTCCCCTGGTCGAAATCGAGTGAAGTCGGACCCTCTTCAGTCACAGCAGTGTTGTGGTGATGGTCCAAAGGCAAGGTTGGAGATTGGAGATTTCTTGCATCTCCGAGGTCGTGGGGAGGATACGACCGTGAGGAACGAGCGGTCATAAGAGGTGTTAGCGACCTTGGTGGAGGGATGGGAAATTCAGCAAGGGAGGGTGCCGGTGAACGATCGCTCGTGATGCTGCCCATGTCCACGCTGGGCGTTGGACTTGGTTCAATTCTGATTGGCTCCAGCCTGAAAGATGCTCTAGTGGTAATCATCCTCGGGACTGTCTGTATTGATGTATCATGAGTGGAGTCGTCGTTGGGGGATTGGGTTGATACATTTGGGGCGTTCGATGATGGCAATGATCTCGGTTGTATGGGCGGTCCTGGGCTGTACGCCACTGATGTTTCTGGCCCCACTGCTGTATTTACGCGAGACGCGACAGGTGTCGAAGGAATGGGTAAAGGAGTGACGATAATGCTGGGGCACCTCTGAGAAGGGGTTATATCGGTGTCTGTCGAAGTCGCTATTGTCACTGGTGCAGGTACTGACCCACTCAGCAATTGAACTCTCTGTCCGGTCACCTGTCTGCTCGTTGGTTGCAGAGAGGCCGACAAAGGTGATATTGTGTTTAATGGTTGAGTACGTCGCTCGTGGACCTGCTGGCTGCGGTTGACGTGCATATCAGAAGTGATGGATTGTAGAGCATCGAATCCCCCGCTTGTCTTGTCCGAACGGGTTCGCAGCCTGGCCTGAAACCATCGCGTACATCTACGAAATCCCCTGGTGCAAGTGGTCCACGCGGAAGGTGCACAGAATAATACAAGGAGAACTGCAATGATTAAGGCCAGAAGAAAAAAGGGGAAAAGGAATTGAGAAACTGGAGGAAAGGACGACATCCCGACCCGATGTGGGTGGTCGTAGCTATGGAAAAGGGGCAGGCGACCATTAAAGCCTTATGTTGGGCTATTAACAAGTCCACGATTTCGATCGGGCTAGCCATCTCGGAGCGTTAGCTTTGTTGACGATCCTCCCTACCCGAGGCCAAAATATAACTTCATCACCCTTGTTCTTGATCTCCAGCAGATGGAGAAGCCTTGGACATCAGCAACGGAGTTTTGATAATTTCGCAGGTGCAAGGGAATCGTCGAATACGGATAAGCTTGTGGTTCAATCAATGCCGTAAAAACTGTAGGATCCAGTACCCAGTGTCCATAGGACGCGCACCGTAAGAGCGTTCAAATTTTTGGCGGTGCGACCACGATCTGATCAGCGCAACATAAAGCGCTGTACGCGTATCAAAGGGGATTGCGAAAGTAGGGCGGCAAACTCCTGGTATCCAATGATGTTGATGTCTGACTTGGATAAGTATCTGAGCTGATATTTGGGAGTTGGTATTAAGCAGAGTAACCAGGATCACTCCTTCCCAGACCGGTTTGTCAGCCCAAGAAACAAGTCATAAGCCGCCGTAGCACAATGGTAGTGCGTTGCTTTCCTAAGGTCCTTCCGTTAGGCAAAGGTTGTGGGTTCGATCCCCACCGGTGGTTTACCATTTCGGTTACTTGTTTTGTATCGTGTGTGACAGTGCTGGCTTTCCCTCTTTCCTCGACCCATGACCCCCTTGCGAAGTCAGTCTCTTGGAAGCGACTTTTCTCCAGAAGAACTCGAACCATCAGTGTGTTGTTTGTATTTCTTTTTCTAGCTTAGAGTGTTAGCTCACGGCGAACACGATCTTAGTGGGTCTCGGGCGGTCGCTTTCGCTATCCAGTTGTTCCGGAGTTCAATTCTTGGGAGTCATGCTTCAAATCTGTTCATCACCATGACAAGGAGGTGTGCGACAAGTGGAGAGACGAGGTTGATAAATTGCTTATCTTTGTGCGTTCCCCCCCCCCTTCCCATTAGTCCCTCAAGAGTCAACTACGTGGCCCAGGCAGGTCTGTTTTCTGCTGCGGTGACAGCGTTTACAGTCGAGTCCTTCAAGATGTTGCAACCTGATCCCGCGGAAGTCCTGGTTGCGAAGATGTTCCCCGAAAAAATGACCCCGGTCACTTCACCTGAATTTGTCCCAGATTCTTTCGCCGTCCGTGCCAATATTTACTGGTTCCTTAGCCTCGTGCTCAGCCTCTCGACCGTGGTGGTTGGTGTGTTATCCATGCAATGGTTACGTGAGTATCAAAGGGGCGATAGTAACACGGCTCCAGAAGACGCACTTGGACTCAGGCAGATGCGTTTTCAAGGTCTTCTGACCTGGCATGTCCCAGAAATCATTAATGCTCTGCCGCTCTTGCTTGAAACTGCAGTATTTCTTTTTTTCTGCGGCGTTCTAGACCTTTTATGGTCCATCCACTACACCGTTGCTATCATTATCACAATCCCCGTTGCCCTCCTCGCCATATTCCTCGTCGCGACCACAGTTCTTCCGGCGTTACAGTATGCATTCACCCGCCAACTCAATCTGCGCATTCCCCAGTGCCCTTATAAATCCCCACAGTCCTGGATATTTCACCGCTTCTTCTCGTCAGTCTGCGTCCTCATTTTACGTATAACCGAAACTTTCAATTTCAAGTCCTTATTCCATTTTCGAACACGCGAGCGTCACTCCCTTTTTCGCAAGCTTTTCGCTGCTTCAGACTGGCCGGCATACGATAAACGATGGCGTCAACAACGCGATATTCAACTGAACGAGCCCCAGCCGGGAGGTCTTATCGGTCACACCATTGTCCGAGATGACATTGCTAAGGGCCTCGCTTGGGTTGTTAATTCGTTTTCCCGGGACTTGCGGTCTATTACAGCGCTCTACAAATGCTTTCAATCATTGCGCGACGACGAGAAAGAAGCCATGCTCCTCAACTGTGAGCATGTAACACCCCTCTCCGTGGACTTCCGGAACAAGTTGGGGGGCAAAAATGTTCCCGCTGTCGGCGACTACCTCTGCCTTCGTGCTTTGGACCACCTACTTGCTGCTATAGGCTACAGCTCAGACGCAACACGCGATCTATTGCAACATCGTGTCGAGCTCTATATTCGCGTTATGCGAGCCTGTATCCATATCGACCGGCGACCGATGTTGCATTGTCCCTTTAGATACTACTCCCGGTTCTCAGAAGAGGTGCAAATACAGCTCCTCAAAATCTCAGCTCTCTTCCTATCCCAAAGTGAACGCGAAACGGATTTTACCACTGCTATTATGATCCTGAGCCAAACCTCCCTCCATCCCGCCATACGATCACCGGCATTTACTCATCCGCATAAGGACCTTGATCGTCTCTCTGATAACAGCCATGTTGGCGTAATGGACAAATGGGAGGAACTACGACAAGGTTTCTCCAATGCGCTGGCTGAAGCCACCAGCTCTTTATTGCGACGGCCTGAGATAGTCAAAGATCAACTTGTGCGGATTCAAGTTTACCGATGGTTCCTACGAGTCATGTAAGCGCATTAATAACCATGTCATCCACTCCAATCTGAGAGTATCTGATAGCTTGTCCACGTCATCATCAAGTAATTCCCTCGATCTGCTTCTACCTACCTTCAAAGTCATCGTACCTATAGTCCAATCTTCTGTCCCCTCTTCTGCGGCAGACTCGGAATATCCAACAAATCCCATTTTCAAAGCGGCATGGAACTTGCTCCTTCAGAAGAAATATGCCGAACTCGCCCATGTCATGTCAAGTCAAGTTAGCACGAGCGAGCCGGTTTGACCTTATACCAACTCTGCCTCGAACATTCAACTTGTTGGCGGATACCAGCACAGTTTGACCGTGCTGCCCCCGACACCTCAGCACCCTGCATAAGGTCGTCATTCTGATTGATGGCCTCAACATTCTGGATATATTTCAATTTGATCGGTAATGGACTGAGAAGTGGCCAAGAAGTTCAGCGGTCAAAATATTTTATTAGCAGTTGTTTCTTCATGCTCTTGCGGCTGTTTTAATTACCAAGCGTATCCTATCGGAATGTTTCTCTATGCCAATATGATTTAGCTAATAACACCGTGTGTCCGCAGGCAGGATAAGCACGGAAGCATGGTGTCGACATACAAAACGAGGTCTGGACAGAAATCCAATCGAAGGTCAGTATGCTCTAGATCCCCTGGTATGAGGGCATTCAAGGAGCCAGGCTCTAAGGAAACTTGATCTTAAAGCCCACGATTTGACACGCAACGGGTGTACTTACTGAACTGGATCCGTATACTTTATAATGAAGTCATTTGCATGGGTATCTATCATACCTCGTTCCCTTGGATGTCACTACCAATCTGTAGCTTGATCTTATTTTGGTGACGGAAAATAGATTAGGCAGTGCTGTCGTTAATACTACGAATTTCAACGATTAAGAGAGAAAACCCCCGTTACACCATGACCTTCCTCAATGTGCAACATACTTAACACCGAGTTGTTCGCCGAAAGTGACGTCTAAGAAACAGCCTCAACCTCGGTTGGTACAGTACAAGACAACGTTCCAACCAATGGGTGGGTGTTAGTCGAGTCAAGCACAGGCGTGGTGATCCTTTCGACTGGTAGAGCTGAATACGGTATTGAGGCCTGCGCAGATGACTCATTCAAATGCATTCGGGCCGATGAATTGAGTCGAGGCAAGCAGGAGAACACATTGAGAACACGTTGGAGGCTACTTATTTCTTATCACTCGGAGGGAACAGGAGGACGCTCTTGATCCTGAAGAACCGGGAGCACTTACGAGGCAACAGCATGTCGTTACCAGTGTGCATAAGATTTATTTGCCAGTCCGCGAGACGTGTTAAAAACGTGTTCAAATTTCCGGTGAAACTTCAGGGACAAGTGAGCGTCTCGCGTGACTGCGAAGGAGTCTGAGTCACTAGAACATTTTTGATCTCAGGAGTCAGAGTAACCTTGTGTGGGTCCACATACTCCTCCAATACGAGCCCGTGGTTATATATAAATAATGTTTCGGACAAGGTTCAATGTTTCACCAGTCCACTTTCGGCCTCCACTATCGCGTTACCCTCAATTACCATGGCTGAGGATCCTATCAAATGCCTTCGCGATTCCCTCACCAATAAGAAGCTTCTTCACGAACCTTGGACATCCGGCGTGATCAATCTCTCGGATGCTGAAAGGACAGTCTACTATACACGAAAGGATGGTACATCAAAGTTGACCTCCGTCCTTCATACATCAACGAAGTTTCACGCTGACTCTTTTTTTGCAGCGTCCTGCAACTAGGATCATGCACGTCAGAGCAAGCGGCTGATCTCAGCGCCGCGTGCCAACCAGCAACATTTGGACTCGGGCAGCAGGATGTGTATGATGAAGGCTACCGCAAGGCTGGGAAGCTCGATGAAGGAAAATTCGCTTGGCTCTTCAACCCCAACCGTGATGAATTCGAGAGCAAACTCACCACTGGTCTCTTCCCCTGGAATTCCCTCGATAAAGGCATCCGTTTTGAGATGTATAAGCTCAATGTTTACGGTGAGACTGAGACAATAAAGCCCCTCGATGGTGACTGACGCTTTCCGCCAGGCAAAGACTCGTTCTTCAAGACGCATCAAGACACCCCGCGTGGGGAAGATATGTTCGGGTCATTGGTCTTCCTTCTGCCATTTGAACACGAAGGAGGAAACCTATTCCTGAGACACCGTGGTCAAGAATTTGATTTTGATGGAGCGTCACTCCTCAAAAAAGCCTCAACTGCCTCGGTGGCGTACGTTGCGTTTTTCAGCGACGTAGAACATGAAGTTGCGAGAGTCATATCCGGATACCGCGTTACCATCACCTTCAATCTCTACTTCAGCTCTAGCAGGGGTGCAGCTATTACGAAGACACCACCTGAACACCAACCGGAGCCTCCGTTCAAAGCTGCTCTCAAAAAATATCTCGCGGACGAGAAATTCAAGACTGATCACCCGTATCTTGGTTTCGGACTTGCGCATGCGTACCCTTTCAAGTCAGCAATCTCTCGTCCCGACGAACTGCAACTCAAAGGGTCTGACGCCGTCCTCATTCGCACACTCTCTGAGCTTCAAGTTTCATTTGAATATTACCTCCTCTATCGCGAAAGTTCGCGTTTGAATCCCTGAGTGTCCTTTCCGCATCTTATCCCGTAGTATTATAGATGGGCTCGAGGATAATGGAAGCGAGGAAGTCCCCTGGAAGGACCTCATGCAGGGAGAGCCATATTTTGTCTGGGAGGGAGATCCAAAGGAAATCTTAAAGAAGCCGGGCAATTGGCGTTTCTCTGGATGGCTTTATCGTTGGCATGATGACAAGACCAAATTTAGGAATATTTTTGTCGACTGGATTACAGAACCCAAGGAGGAGTATGTCGACAGGTCGGTGGTGATGGCGTATGGGAACGAGTCGAGTCTCGAATTTTATTATCATCACCTCTGCGTTATGGCAAAGATTGTTCCTGGGGATGTTCGATATGATGTGGAAGACAGCGAAGAGGAAGAGGAGGAACAAGAGTAAGGATGAGACCAGGATAAAGAGGCTTGCGATGGATTGAATAGTGCTATTGTCCATACGAATCTTAACGAGTTTGTATACAAAATCCCGTCCGTGATGGAAAAAGTTGCAGCCTATTGACTTCACCAGCGCTCAAAGTAGTGCCGATGTAGACAACACGGGTAATAGCGTCGTCTCGGAGACTTGGAATGACTAATCGACTCTGTGTATATCTGCTCAGCCTCGTTTACGAAGAAAATCTGCGCATCCCCCCGAGTCCCGTCAATAAATCGGTCGAGGAAGAGCAAGAGTGAGAAAATCGACCTGTGACTAATTCAGAATCCAAGTGGAACTCCAGCTCGGTTAGGGCATCTACCACAAGAGACTCTGAGGAGGCAGATTTACCATCTCCAAATGAGTAATTCTTCCTCTAGATGTTTTACGTGTTCTCCAGTTGTCGGTGCATCGGATTTCGGTCTGAGGTAATCATAGTGTATAGCTGGAGATGTGAGAACAGCCTCGACCTCGCTAGGTTGCACCAAAGCGGGTTTAATTGACTCTACCTCATGGATTCATATGTTTACGGGATCGATCGATCCGTAGAGTTGAATGCATCAAGCCTGCGTAGATGACTCAGTCAAAGGCGTCAGCAGATTACGAATGCAGCCGGCAAGTTAGGTCAAGGCGAACACGTTTGAGTGGCCTCGATGCCGCTCGTGTCCTATCACTCGGGGAGAATGGAAGTACATGTGTTCTTGATCCTGGAGAGACGGGAGCACTTGCGAGGCGAACAGCGTGTCGTTAACCAGTGCGCATGAGGTAGCTGGACCAGAGTCAATATGTCGATCGTGTTAGTCGAGGGTTTCGGAACTGCGGATGGTTGTTAATGAGGGCTAGGCCAGGTCCATCCAGACCACACAAAGTTACACATGGACCTACACCCTTCGGGATCAGGCGTGAGTGGTCCAGTGTTGGTCGAAGGCGAGAAGGCGTGGGATGTTAGGTTTCCTAGGAACGTGTCTGCTCTTGCAGGTGATCTCGAGACTTGCGCGTGCGTGCGTTTTCCGGGAGTGAATAAAAGAGCTGTATTGGAGAATATGTTTGTGCTGGAGGTGTCTCCAGCGGCTGAACTGGTCATTTTCCACCGTGGGAACTTAGTGAATATGATGGTGGGAAGAGAGGAGACCTGACGGGGGTTGGTGCTGCAGCTGCAGAATGATTTGAACGCGACTATTATTTCACCGGTTCACCTTCGTCCTCCACTATCACATTACCCTCAATTTCTATGGCTGAGGATCCTATCAAATGTCTTCGTGATTCCCTGACCAATAAGCAGCTTCTTCACGAACCTTGGACATCCGGCGTGATCAATCTCTCGGATGCTGAAAGGACAGTCTACTATACACGAAAGGATGGTACATCAAGGTTGACATCCGCCTTTCATACATCAACGAAGTTTCACGCTGACTCTTTTTTTGCAGCGTCCTGCAACTAGGATCATGCACGTCAGAGCAAGCGGCTGATCTCAGCGCCGCGTGCCAACCAGCAACATTTGGACTCGGGCAGCAGGATGTGTATGATGAAGGCTACCGCAAGGCTGGGAAGCTCGATGAAGGAAAATTCGCTTGGCTCTTCAACCCCAACCGTGATGAATTCGAGAGCAAACTCACCACTGGTCTCTTCCCCTGGAACTCCCTCGACAAAGGCATCCGTTTTGAGATGTATAAGCTCAATGTTTACGGTGAGACTGAGACAATAAAGCCCCTCGATGGTGACTGACGCTTTCCGCCAGGCAAAGACTCGTTCTTCAAGACGCATCAAGACACCCCGCACGGGGAAGATATGTTCGGGTCATTGGTCTTCCTTCTGCCATTTGAACACGAAGGAGGAAACCTACTCCTGAGACACCGTGGTCAAGAATTTGATTTTGATGGGGCGTCACTCCTCAAGAAAGCCTCACCTACCTCGGTAGCGTACGTTGCGTTTTTCAGCGACGTAGAACATGAAGTTGCGAGAGTCATATCCGGATACCGCGTTACCATCACCTTCAATCTCTACTTCAGCTCTAGCAGGGGTGCAGCTATTACGAAGACACCACCTGAACACCAACCGGAGCCTCCGTTCAAAGCTGCTCTCAAAAAATATCTTGCGGACGAGAAATTCAAGACTGATCACCCGTATCTTGGTTTCGGACTTGCGCATGCGTACCCTTTCAAGTCAGCAATCTCTCGTCCCGACGAACTGCAACTCAAAGGGTCCGACGCCATTCTCATTCGCACACTCTCCGAGCTTCAAGTTCCGTTTAATTATTACCTCCTCTATCGCGAATGTTGGCATGTGGGCTTCCTCAAATGTCCTTTCCGCATTTTATCCCGCGGCATTATAGATGGGCGTGAGGATCCTGGAATTGGGGAGGATGTCCCCTGGAAGGACCTCACGACAGGAGTGCCATATTTTGTTTGGGAGGAAGATCCGAAGGAATTCTTAAAGGAGCTGGGCACGCTGGGCAATTGGCGTTTCTCTTCATGGCTTCAGCGTTGGTATAATAACAAGACCAAATTTAGGAATATTTCTGTCGACTGGATTACAGAACCCAAGGAGGAGTATGTCGACAGGTCGGTGGTGATGGCGTATGGGAACGAGCCGAGTCTCGAATTTTATTATCATCACCTCTGCGTTATGGCAAAGATTGCTCCTGGGGACGTTCGATATGATGTGGAAGACAGCGAAGAGGAAGAGGAGGAACAAGAGTAAGGATGAGACCAGGATAAAGAGGCTTGCGATGGATTGAATAGTGCTATTGTCCATACGAATCTTAACGAGTTTGTATACAAAATCCCGTCCGTGATGGAAAAAGTTGCAGCCTATTGACCTCACCAGCGCTCAAAGTAGCGCCGATGTAGACGACACGGGTAATAGCGTCGTCTCGGAGACTTGGAATGACTAATCGACTCTGTGTATATCTGCTCAGCCTCGTTTATGAAGAAAATCTGCGCATCCTCCCGAGTCCCGTCAATAAATCGGTCGAGGAAGAGCAAGAGTGAGAAAATCGACCTGTGACTAACATTCAGAATCCAAGTGGAACTCCAGCTCGGTTAGGGCATCTACCACAAGAGACTCTGAGGAGGCAGATTTACCATCTCCAAATGAGTAATTCTTCCCCTAGATGTTTTACGTATTCTCCAGTTGTCGGTGCATCGGATTTCGGTCTGAGGTAATCATAGTGTATAGCTGGAGATGTGAGAACAGCCTCGACCTCGCTAGGTTGCACCAAAGCGGGTTTAATTGACTCTACCTCATGGATTCATATGTTTACGGGA